>CAUYPK010053121.1:0-51229 GCA_963574355.1 Loris lydekkerianus | reverse complement strand
ATCAAAAAAAAAAAAAAAAAAAAAAAAAAAAAAAAAAAAAAATTCTGTGTAATAGCTCATCCTAGCCCCATTTTCTGAATGAAGAAACTGAGCAACTTGCTCAGGAAAGGGGCTGGTAAAGGGCAGAACCCAAATATGAACCCAGTCTGTCTAACTCCAAAGCCTAATCTTTCTTTTTCTTTAGTTTTCATTCTAAACCAAGCTGCCACCATATTTTAACACCCTACACATGTAGTAGGCTGAGAATCTGTATTTCTTTCTTCTCCACCAGGCAGAAGTTGATAAATATGTATTGAAAGAAAATAAATGCAGTTCTTTCCCTTACCTCAGGAATTCTTCTCAGCTGCTGCCCAAACAGCATTCAACTGTTTATCCATTAATTCTGCATCCTTCCTTCTACCTAGGTCAAGCTGTATCTTAAACCAATAGCTTCCTTAAGTGCTAGTAAAATGGCTCCAGCAACCCAGTAAGTAAGACAATAACTGTACTTCAGAATTTACAAAACACTTTCACAATCATCATAAAATTAAATCAGAATACATTCTATCCCCATTTAAGACACAGGAAAACTGGCTGGGCAATGTGGCTCAAACCTGTAATCCTAGCCACTTTGGGCAGACTACTTGAGCTCAAGAATTCAGCTTGAGCAAGAGCAAGATTCTTTCTCTACTAAAAACCAAAAAATTAGCTGGACGTCGTGGCAGGCACCCATAGTCCCAGCTACTTAGGGGGGCTGAGGTAATAAGATCTTGCTTTCTTTTTTTCTTTTTGAGACAGAGTCTCAAGCTGTTCCCCTGGGTAGAGTGCTGTGCCATCACAGCTCACAACAACCTCTAACTCTTGGGCTCAAAGGATTCTCTTGCCAGTTTTTTTCTATTTTTAGTAGAGACGGGGTCTTGCTTTTGCTCAGGCTGGTCTCAGACTTGTGAGCTCAAGCTATCCACCTGCCTCAGCCTCTCAGAGTACTAGGTTTTACAAGCGTTTTACAAGCTACTGTGCCCGGCCTGCAACAGAATCTCTTGAACCCAAGAGTTTGTGGTTGCTATGAGCTATGATACCGCCACAGCACTCTACCCAGGGTAACAGGGTAAGACTCTGTCTCAAAAAAAAAAAAAAAAAAAAGACTTGGGGAAACAGACCTTAGTTACCCACTTAAGGAAACAAATGAGTAGAGGAATTGAGCTACAGCACAGTTGTCTCTAGTCCAGAATTCATTCTTCTCCCCCATCCTAAGAACATTTCATAATCTATTCTTCATAACAGAAAAACAAAAAGGAGAATTGTGTCATTCTGTTTGATTAAGCTATTAATATTTAAGATTCCCATTGTATCAAAACAAACAAAACAAAAACACTATTTCAGCCTATTGTGAAATTCATTATTATTGTTAATATTTTATCGCCTTTTGCTTTAAAGGTGTTGTAACTGCATTTTGTTATGTTCCAATTTGCCATTTATTCCCAAACTTTTGACATTAAACAGTAACATATACTACCTGCATAGAAAAAAAGCCTAAAATTAATTTTTTCAAGTCCATGAGAAAGATAATTCAACTTATAAAAATGCCTTTACACATGTTTGCCTTCTTTCTCTCAGAAAGCCTTTATCCTATGAAGTTGACACACACGAGCAGGCAAAGGTTGCAGAAAGTACAAGCCCCAAATCCAGGGTTAGTAACTTAGTATGGTCTTTGAAAAAATACACCAACAAAATAAACCCAAGCATCACAGTCAATAGGTATATTCCAGCAACCATGGCCAGGCTGAGAGCACTGTCACATTATTCCACTTCAGGAGGCATTCAGCCTAACTCCATAGCAGTGTTTTCACCTTTTTTTAATCTCACGGCACATTTGAACCTATAGTTAAATCTCTATGACATACTTAAATTATGTTGATCCAAAAAAAGAGTAAAGAAAAGAATATGCTTACAGTGCTTTGAACTTTAGAAAATAATTAATGATCTTTAAAATTTTCATGACACACCTAAGATCCTCTCACAGCACACCAGTTGAAAATCACTGCTTTATAGATTGCAAAGAAACTAAAAGAACTCTATAGGCTGCAAAAAGACTAGACAAACCCCAAAGAAAATGGCCTAAGGAAAGAGATGCCTGGTTGTTTTTTTTTTGGTTTTTTTATTTTTTTTAAGAGACAGAGTCTCACTGCAACCTCCAGCTCCTGGCCTTGGGCAAGTCTCTTGCCTCAGCCTCCCGATTAGCTGGGACTACAGGCGCCCGCCACAACGCCCGGCTATTTTTCGTTGCAATTTGGCCAGGGCCGGGTTTGAACCCACCACCCTCGGTATATGGGGCCGGCGCCCTACCCACTGGGCCATAGGCGCCACCCGAGATGCCTGTTTCTGAGGAACCAAAAGACATCTTGCCTAGAAGGGCTGCTGCCTCTGGTATAACACAGCACCTTCTGCAAATCAAAAAGACACAGGCCTCCTTTTATTCAGGGAACTAGTCAAGGTCTTCCCTCAAACCTTACCCTTGCCAGTCTGTCATGACATCTAAAATTCCAACACTACAACTTCATTCCATTCGGTTTTTTTTTTTTTTTCCTTTTAGACAGAGTGTCACTATGTCATCCTCGGTAGAGTGCTGAAGCATCACAGCTCACAGGAACCTCAAACTCTTGGGCTTAATCAATTCTCTTGCCGTAACCTCCCAAGTAGCTGGAACTATAGGCACCTGCCACAACACCCGGCTATTTTTTTGTTGCAATTGTTTAGCTGGCCCGGGCCAGGTTCAAACCCACCACCCTCAGTGTATGTGGCTGGCTCCATAACCACTGTGCTACTGGCCACCAAGCCCCATTAGTTTTTTGTTTTTGTTTTTGTTTTCATTCCATTCTTTTACAAATATGCCCTGAGTACAACACTTTGAAGGAGTGGAAGCAGTCAGAGGAGGGAGATAGATCCATGCCTCCCTGACTTAAATATCAGAGAGATTAGAGAGAGGGGCAGAGTGCTCTAAAATGTAGGACAAGAAGCAATTCTAGCTAAAGAAATTGAAGATTTTTTTGGAGATGGGAAATTAACTAGGCTTAAAAGGATAAGAGGACAAGAAATCACGTGTGCTACCTTAGGAAATAATCACAGGCCTGACAGGGACCTGGCTTTGAATTCTGATTGAGTTGTTTACAGCCTGTAATGACAACCAAGCAAGTTCTTTTCCTTCTCTTAATCTATTTCCTTATCAGTAAAATGGGCATTACAAAGCATCGCTCAAGAGAGAGCTATGCACTGAGCAAGGTGGCTCATGCCTATAATCCCAGCAGGTAGAGAAGCTAAGGTGGGAAGATTGCTTGAGGCTGGGAGTTCAAGACCAGCCTGGGCAACTAGCAAAACTTGGTCTCTACAAAAAACAAAATTTTTTAAATTAGCCAGGCATGGTGGCAAACACCTGTAGTGCTAGCTACTTCGAAGGCTGAAGAGGGAGGGTCACTTAAGCCCGAGAGTTCAAGGTTACTTGAACTATGATTATGCTACTGCACTCCAGCCTATGCAACAGAGTAAGATCCTGTCTCTAAAAAATAAAAAATATATTAAAAAAAGAGAGAGATTTGTATAAAACACTAGCCCTGACCTGGCACATTATAGGACTTACAAATATCCTTTCTGTTGAGGGGGCTTAACACAGCCACACATGAACTCCTCCTTCCTCTCCTTCTCCTCCTTTCCTCCTAAAACAGGGACACAAAGGATCTAGCTAACCTCACCCCCTAGAAGTTCCAGCCAAAAGCAAAAGACCCTAACCTGATAAGCAACCTGAGAAATGTGCCCATCCCCTAAGGCCCCATAAAAAAGGGTCTCTAACTGCCTCCTCCCAGATGTCATCTTTGCATTGCCCTCCCCTTTCTTTTTTTTTTTCTTTTTTTTTTTTTCTTTTTTTGTTTGAGACAGAGCCTCAAGCTGTTGCCCTGGGTAGAGTGCCATGGCATCACAGCTCACAGCAACCTCCAGCTCCTGGGCTCAAGTGATTCTCCTGCCTCTGCCTCCCAAGTAGCTGGGGCTACAGGCACCCGTCACAACGCCCAGCTATTTTTTGGTTGCAGCCATCATTGTTGTTTGGCAGGCCCAGGCTGGATTCAAATCTGCCAGCTCAGGTGTATGTGGCTGCCGCCTTAGCCGCTTGAGCCACAGGCGCAGAGCCCACCCTCCCCTTTCAATAAACCTGGCCGGAATATCTTCTCGGTGGCCTCCTTTCTGGGTGCCATCGTTTACACCTTTCACTTTCCTCATCCCTTTTTCTGGTTAGACCAGAACACACACCTGGGAAGGATACAAGAGCCCCTACCACAAGATGTTTGACAATCCATTTTGGACAAATATCTTATCAATATACATTTATTAGATAAGGAAGTGGAAACCCACTCCTCAGCTCCCCAAGAAACACAGCCCTGTGCCAACTTCTGGAGGCTGGAGCAGGACCTAGTACAAGGAAAGTATCGAGTCCAGCTGCCAGCACATTTTAATTAGTCCAACCTTAAAAGTCTATAATCACAGGAGATCAAAAGGATCCCCAGGGAAAGCCTCTGCCCTTCACACAGTTCAGCCAATTATAATAGATATGCTTAAGTGCCCTAGTTTTCATCACTGAATTCTTTGGGGAATCAGATCTCACCAAGCTCTGACTTTCTGGCTGAGAGTGCCATATATACTCAACTCAGGAAGAGACACTAGGTGTTGGCAGCATTAAGTATGCCCTGAGGCCCTGACACCCTTCCTGAATAGGTAAACTGAGCTAACAGAACTGCCCTCTTGCCAGGCTCCATTCCTCACTTCAGAATGCAACCCATTCTCCCAGGGGCTATACGGAACTTACACTAAAAAGCTAGCAAAAGCAAGTTTTGACTCTCAGTTCCAGGGTTAACATTAACACAGTAATATCTGCATTTTAAAGAAGGGCTCTTCAGGCGGCACCTGTGGCTCAGTGAGTAGGGTGCCAGCCCCATATACAGAGGGTGGCAGGTTCAAACCCAGTCCCAGCCAAACTGCAATAAAAAAAAAAAAAAAAATAGCCTGGCGTTGTGGCAGGCACCTGTGGTCCCAGCTACTCGGGAGGTTGAGGCAGGAGAATCGCCTAAACCCAAGAGCTGGAGGTTGCTATGAGCTGTGACGTCACAGCACTCTACCGAGGGCGACAAAGTGAGACTCTGTCTCTAAAAAAAAAAAAAATTAGGGCTCTTCCCTTTCTCTACTCTGTTCAAAATGCAAGGACTACTTATTACCTGCAGAATAAAGTCTAAACTCATTAGTCTGACATTTGGGAACCTCCATGATCTTTTCTTAGTCTTTCGGCCTTATTTTATAGTACTCTTCTGCACAGATACCACCCACTCTCCAGCCAATCTGGACTAATGTTTCCCAAAGACTCTTCACTCTTTCCCACTCCATATCTCTATTTGTGACATTTCTATGGCTGGAATGCTTTCCTCAATCTCCCTTACATTTCCACCTTTAGTACCTGAAGACCCACTAAGCTGTTACCTTCCCCTCAAAGTTTCTCTAACCTCCCCAGGCAGAGGTGATCGCATCTTCCAACACAACTATCAGTATCAATCATGGGCACTGGGCTCATGGGCACATAGCTCAGTGAGTAGGCCGCCAGCCACATACACCGAAGCTGGCGGGTTCGAGCCCAGCCCAGGCCTGCCAAGCAACAATGACAACTGCAACCAATAAATAGCCGGGTATTGTGGCGGGCGCCTGTAGTCCCAGTTACTTGGGAGGCTGAGGCAAGAGAATTGCTTAAGCCCAAGAGTCTGAGGTTTCTATGAGCTGTGACACCACAGCACTCTACATCATGAGAGTGACATCATGAGACTCTGTCTCAAAAAAAAAAAAATTATAAGCACTGAATCTAGATTGCCTTGCACAATAAACTATGAATGTGAGACCTATGGAGAGGATTAAATAAGATCATGTATGTGAAAGTACCTAATCCAGTCCTAATATAGAATAGGTGCTCAATAAATAGGAGCTCTTATTACTATACAAAATGCAGAGGTACATTTTAACTCTTCTATTATACTGAATCCTTCTATTGGGCAGGGATTGTCATGTAGTATATAACAAACGTGTTAAATGTAGACTGAAAGATAAATAACACTACACAGATACAGCCACTTGTATCCAGGGGTTATATCCAGAACAGCTCAGCCAGAGTACTAATTTCTTCTTTCTCTTCTTTTTTTTTTTTTTTTTGCAGTTTGGCCGGGGCTGGGTCTGAACTCGGCACCCTCAGTAAATGGGGCCAGCGACCGACTCACTGAGCCCAAGGCACTGCCCTTTCTTCTTCTTCTTTTTTTTTTCTTTTAAACATAAACCTCTTTCCAAGAAGAAAGAGTACTAATTTTGGAAAATACAAAATGAATATACACCACTCTGTAGCTAGGTACCTCACCAATGTGATAGTACCTATTCAGAATTCATAAATGAAATACAGTTTCTCTTCCCTTCTCTTACCTTTCCAAATCCTAATCCTAGTTTTTTCCAAGCCACTTAAGTAATAGAACAAACTAACAGTACAAGCCACTAACAGTACTATAAATTATATAATTTTTAATCAAAAAGCATATCTCTACCTAAATTTAGGTAGCGTTGTCTTTCTCTCCCCACAAGTTACTAAATAAAAATAAATACAGTTTTATAGCTGGGTACAGTGGCATACACCAGTAGGGCAGCTACTTGGGAAGCTGAGACAGGAGGATAGTTTGAGCCCAAGAATGCAAGATCAGCCTGGGCAATACAGCAAGATCTCATCTCAAACTTTGCATGAAACAAAGTTTATTGAGAAAGAGAAAGGCAGGTTTACAGAGTAAGATCAAGGTATAGGCTTACAGAGCAAGGTAAGTTTGCCTTAGACAGTGATAGGCCCCCATTGTCATGACAAAGAAAAAGAAAGCCAAAAAAAACTCTTTTCAATAAGAAAAATAGAAATAGTTTTTGTTTTAAGAACAGATAAAGCTAAATTCAAATCCTGGCTCAAACACCTTTGGAATATTACCTTAAATTCTCAGAGTTATGTTTTCCTCACCTGTAAAATGAGAACAATATCAACCTTTAAGGATTATTGTGCTCAATAAATAGTAGCTGTCATCATCATTCTTATCATTGAAGTTACTTGTCTTAACTACATATTTATCTCTTCAAAGAAATGAAGTGTGAGTTCCAGTGACCTATGCCCTTATCAGTGAGAACTGCTTGAAATAAGATCTTGGCAAATTTGACCACCCAGGAACACATGTATACACACAGGCTGCTTTCTAACTGGGTGTGTGTTTATTATGGCTAAAAGACACCCATCTTCCCTGGCCACTATATTTCAGAAGCTGGCTCTGGGACCTTGGCAAACACAGACACATTTGTGTGAACATACACTATAATGATGAGAGCTCTGAGAGCTTCCTGAGTGACCCAACATAACCCAGAGAGGACAAAGAGGAGCAGAGCTCCTGAATCACACTGAGAAAATTAGAGGCACATGAGATTTGGAATTCAGCCTGCATGCCTGCCAGCCAGTGAAATTTCTGGTCATTAAATACACCAGAGACCAACACAGGGCAGTCAGCAGCTCTGTAAATATGGCTAACAGAGGAAAAGGTCAGGATTGTCTGAGCTGGGCCACACTGTCGGCACAGTTGACTCTCTTTTCCTTCTGCCTCTTGCATCAAAATGCCCCACCAGGCCCCTCCAACACCTTAAAGTGACCCCTCTCAGGCTGGAATTCTCTGAGACCCAGGGAGTTCTCAGTATCAGAGATAACATACATACAATTATTTATTTTAGGCAAAGCCTCACTCTATTGCCCTGGGTAGAGTGCTGTGGCATCATGGTAGCTCACAGCAACCTCAAACTCTTGGGCTCATGAGATCCTCTTGCCTCAGCCTCCTGAGTAGCTGGAACTACAGGTGCCCACCACAACATATGACTGGTTTTTCTATTTTTAGTAGAGACGGAGTTTCCCTCTTGCTCAGACCCAGCCTTGAACTCCTCAGCTCAAGCAATCTGCCCACCTTGGCCTCCCAAAGTGCTAGGATTACAGGTGTAAGCCACTGCACTTGGCCCCTAGAGATAACATTTTAAAAGCCAGTGATCTTTATAGGACTATTCTACCTCTCTGCTGCCCAAAAAGCCCAGCAGTAGGAACTATGAAAGAAGGTCTCCTCTTCTATCCCACAAGCCAGTCTAAGAAAAGCAGTTTAAGTTTATTCTGTTCGTACAACTGCCTCAAGTTTGACCTGAAGGAAACCCACACAGACCATGGAATCTATGACAGGGAGCAGCAGGACCCAGAGAAGCCTTACCCACAGGTCTCGTTCTCTGCAAACACAGCCCTACTCTATACCTATTACAGACACTTGCTCAGGGTAACCACTGCTGTAGCAAAAACAACTAAAACTGCAAGCAGAGTCAATAGCCAAACCACCCCTCAGCGTGATTAATAACTGTCTCTGAGCATAGCTTCAATAGGAGCTTAATACATAAGGATGAGGTACTAGATCAGGCAGAAAAATAACACCCATAGAATTCCTCATAAAATCTACCATGTGAATTCTACTCCTAATCCCAGGGCACACTTGTCTAAGGTTTACATAGGAATTGATGTCAACCATTTGGCCCTCTCCTCCCTTACCTACTCAATCCAATGAATTGTCATTATTATTCAACAAATGTCTATTGGACACATACCCTCTAACCAGCACTGTGATAGATACTGAAGATATTAAGAATAGATACTATGGTCAATAAATCAGACATGGCCCCCAAAAGAAAGGAAAATATAACAAAAGGTGGGGATTAAATCTATTCAACCTTGTCATATATATTAACTCTCCTTTAATTCCATTTTTCAAATGAGGAAAATGTAGTTTGAAACTGTCATCAAGAATTCAAGCCCATTCTTAGTGCTCTTGAAACTATATCAAGCTGCCTCTTACTGTAAGAGGCACAGAAGGGTGTGAATGAAGTACACAGAGAGTACTGCAGATAGTAAGTGCTACCAGAGTTTGATCCAAAATGAGAGGTATCTTACGGCTAGCACTAGTGTCAGGGAAGACTTCATAGAGGACTGAGAGATTAGATATGAAGACAAAGGAGGACATTCTGGGAGGAAAGTTAAATGACCTAAGTGAAAGGAAAACAGAAGCAGTACAAATAAAGGTGTGCTCTACATACAAAGAAAAAAGCCTGGCTTGGCCAAGAACCCAGAGAGCAAACAAACAGAGGAAGATGTAGTGAATAAGATGGTCTGGGGCTAGAACCCTGGGTCAGAAAAGCAACTACCACCCATAGAAAAATTTAAAAACTTGCAAGTTCTCTAATCCAAGCTCCCTAGCAGAAAACAAAGTGCTGGGCGGGGCGCAGTGGCTCAGGCCTGTAATCCTGACACTGGAAGGACAAGGCAGATGGACTGCCTGAACTCACGGGTTCGAAACTAATCTGAGCAAGAGCAAGACCCCATCTCTAAAAATAGCCAGGTGTTGTGACAGGCGCCTGTACTCCCAGCTACTTGGGAGGCTGAGGCAAGAGGATCACTTGACCCTAAGAGTTTGAGGTTGCTGTGAGCTATGATGCCATGGCACTGTACAGAGGCAGTGTCACTTTGTGACAAAGTGAAACTCTGTCTCAAAAAAAAAAAAAAAAAAAAAGAGAAAAGGAAAGAAAAGAAAAAGTGCTGTTGGTTCATTTCAGGTTTTCCTTGCATGGTCTCTGACACAAAGTACATCTGTCTCACTCTGATAAACATGACAGGGCCACAATCATTCCGTTCAAGCTTTCCCTGCCCTAGCCAATACAAGCAAAGCTTTGCCAAATTCTCAATGCCCAGAAAGCTTCCCCTCAGCACTTTCCAGGTGGCCATAAGTAACCCCACAAGGCTTTAGCTTCATTTACACTCCCTGTGGAGGTTCCAAATCCATAGTGCAACCAGCTGAGCCAATCACAAGACATACAGCATAAGGCTCTAACCCACTCTGAGCCACTCTGACTCACTCTGTACAATGGGTGGTGCTCTGAACTAATATGATACAGCCAAGAGACTAACAAGGTACAGATAATAGTTACTATATGTAACTAATATTACTAGGCCTCTTTCTCTGCGCCTTATTAAAAGCTTTCTAACTAGGTAGGTCCCCAGAACCAATACTTAACATTAACTTTGTATACCTCAATTATGCCCAGCTCAATTTCTATGAACATAATACAATACTGTGAACTGCTTTCTAGTTCTCCTCTGTGTGAGTCCCAGGCCTCTTAACAACCCAAACTGGATCCTTCAGGGTAGAGAGAGGATGACATATAAATGAGAATTCCCACAACAGAGTGGGAATGGCATAAATGAGAATCAGAAAATTAGATTCTAGGGGCAGCGCCGGGGGCTCGAGTCGGGGGCCGGCCCCACCAACGGGGGGTGGAGGGGTCAACCCCAGGCCTGCCCAAAACCTGCACGGGGGGGGGGGGGATTTAAGTCTTGGCTTAGCAAAACCTTGTGTAAATCTGTTCTTTTCATATGTAAAGTAAAAAGTTTGGGAGAGATGGTCCCTAAAACCCCTTCTAGCTATAACAGGATTGTAAGTCCTAGCGTTAACACCAAAGGCCTAAAAGTCAGAGTAAGTTTTTCATCTGCCAATGTGTGAGTCCCAGTTCAATGCCACCTATAAGTCTAGTTAATTCTTAGAAGCCAAGTTGGAATAGTAGCAAACACTCCAAGGTCAGTGGCTGTGAAATAGGCTCTAAATAAAAGCTACCAAACAAGGAGCTGGGAGGCAAGACTAGAGCTTAGGATAAAAACTAGTTTAGGATTGGGCCTAAGGAGAGTCCAGGAGTCAGGGGAGAAGTAAAGAAGGATGGGCTATTTCAAAACAATAAAGTTGGGTACATGTTGGATCTACTAAGTATAGAGAATAAACGTCTTAACACAATAATTAAGTAAACAAGATGAGGTATGTATTAACCAGTACGAAGTTAGCGTTCCTAGTTCTATATGAAATCAGCACATTGTACCCCATAAATGCATTAATGTACATTAAAAAAAGGAAAAAAATAAATTTTACAGTAGGTTTAAAAAAATAAATAAATGTGCATTCACAGAGACTGTGAGCATAATAAAATGGTTGCTGAGCAAAAACAAAACAAAACAAAACAAAACAATAAAGTCATATATGAACCAGAAGGCATGATACCAAAGGGAGTATAAAGAGACTCTATAAGCCAGGAGTAGTTGCCCAAGCCTGTAACCAGTGCTTTGGGAAGCTAAAAACAAGAGGATTGCTTGAGGCCAGTTCAAGACCAGCCTGGGCAATAAAGTACGTCTCTATCTCTATAAAAATCAAAGAAAAAAAATTAGCCAGGCATCATGGCACGGACCTGTAGTTTCAGCTGCTCAGGAGGCTGAGGTAGGAGGATCACTTGAGCCCAGGAAGTCAAGGTTATAATAAGCTGGCTCAGAGCCTGTAGCTCAAGCGGCTAAGGCGCCAGCTACATACAACAGAGCTGGTGGGTTCGAATCCAGCCAGGGTCTGTCTAACAACAATGACAACTACAACCAAAAAAATGGCCAAGCATTGTGGCAGGCGTCTGTAGTCCCAACTACTTGGGAGCCTGAACCAAGAGAATCGCTTAAGCCCAGGAGTTGCTGTGAGCTGTGACACCACAGCACTCTACAAAGGGGGACAAAGTGAGACTCTGTCTCAAAAAAAGATGAGGCATCCATCTTGGGCACTCTCTCTTGTTTTCTCTTGGGCCACTTGTTCTGGGGGAAGGCAACTGTCATGCCATGAGGCAGCCCAATGGAGAGGTCTACGTGGCAAAGAATCAAGGCCTGCCAACAACCATATAAATTAGTTTGGATAAGCACAGTGGCTCATGCCTGTAATCTTAGCTTTATGGGAGGCTGAGGAGAGAGAATAATTTGATGTCAGTTCACAACCAGCATGAACAAGAGCAAGTCCCCATCTCTACTAAAAATAGAAAAAATTAGCCCAGAGTGGTGGAAACCTGTAGTCCCAGCTATTTGGAAAGCTGAGGCTAGAGGATCACAAGGGCCCAGTAGTTTGAGGTTACAGTAATTCTAAATGATGATGCTACTGCACCCTAACCAGGGCAACAGAGCAAGACTGTCTCAAAAAAATAAAATAAATAAAATAAAATAAAATTTTTTGAAAGCAAATATTCTCCTGCTAACTGAGTGTCTAGCCACCTCTGAGAGAATATGAGCCAGATGCATCCCAGCTAAACAACACCCAGATTCCACGTTTTTCTAACAAACTTTAACAGAGATTAGGCTGGGCATAATAAAAACAGATAAATAAAGTACTACTCCTTCCTTCTTCCACAAAGATCATACACACTTATAAGGGAGCAAACATATATCCAATGTGAGATGTGTTACCTTAGAAGTTTATACAGTCTAGGGCCATACCACCTTCAATCCACCCAATCTCATCTCATCTCCATAGCTAAGCAGGATCGGGCCTGGTTAGTACTTGGGTGGGAGAAGTTTTTACAATGTGTCCTGAGAGTAATAAAGAAAATCCTGGGCTCAGCACCCATAGCACAGTGGTTACAGCACCAGCCACATATACCAAGGGTGGTGGGTTTGAACCAGGCCCGGGGCCAACTAAACAACTGCAACAAAAAAAATAGCCAGGTGTTGTGGTGGGTGCCTGTAGTCCCAGCTACTTGGGAGGCTGAGGCAAAAGAATCACTTCAGCCCAAGAGTTTGAGGTTGCTGTGAGCTGTGACACCATCGTACTCTACTGAGGACGACATAGTGAGACTCTGTCTCAAAAAAAAAAAAAAAAAAAAGAAAGCTCTGTATTGTTATTCTTTATTTCTTAATGTGCTGTGGCCACATGGGTATTCAATGTATTATTCTTCATATTTTGTTGTATATCTTAATATTTCTTTATTTCTTTTTTTTTTTTTTTGAGTCTCAAGCTGTCACCCTGGGTAGAGTACCATGGTGTCACAGCTCACAGCAACCTCAAACTCTTGGGCTTAAGCGATTCTCTTGCCTCAGCCTCCCTAGCAGCTGGGACTACAGGTACCTGCCACAATGCCCGGCTATTTTTTGGTTGCAGTTGTCATTGTTGTTTGGTAGGCCCAGGCTGGTTTCAAACCTGCCAGCTCTGGTGTTTGTGGCTGGCGCCCTGGCCACTGAGCTACAGGTGCCAAGCCTATCTTAATATTACTTTTTTTTTTTTTTTAATCAACAACTGTGTTGTTCAGCTTGGCTCCCATAGCACAGTAGTTACAGCGTCAGCCACATACACTGAAACTGGCGGCTTCAACCCCATCCAAGGCCAGCTAAACAACAATGACTACTGCAACAAAAAATAGCCAGGCATTGTGGCCGGCACCTGTAGTCCCAGGTACTTGGGAGGTAGAGGCAAGAAAATCATTTAAGCCCAAGAGTTTGAGGTTGCTGTGAGCTATGACGTCATAGCACTCTACCGAAGGTGACACAGTGAGACTCTGTCTCAAAAAAAAAAAGAAAACTCTGTTGGAGGCCCAGTTTGGTATCTTGTTCTCTCCCTAAAAGCGTAACAACAACTAGAGCTGCTGGGTTTCCTGGAGAATAATTTCCCACAAAGGGAAATGTACCACAGTATGCTCATGAAACCACTAGCAGTGTATCTCAAAAGCCACCTAGCAGGAAACCAAAGGGGCCCCTTGGGGCTGAAACCCAAGTCCTTGGGAGGCCTAAGAAACCACTCCCCTTGACAAGACCTCATCCTTTCCTTGCCAAAGAGCAAGAGTTCCTTTTTTTTTTTAAAGTAAGTTTATTAAGTTGCAGGCAAATCAGCAGGTTGTCAGACTCTTGTCTTAAGGTACCAATATCTTGCTTCTAAGCAGAAGTTCAGAGCTGCTGCTTCTTTTTTTTTTTTTTTTTGGCCGGGGCTGGGTTTGAACCTACCACCTCCAGCATAGGGGGCTGGCGGCCTACTCCTCTGAGCCACAGGCGCCACCCCAGAGCAAGAGTTCTTAACATGAAGCCCCCACATCCCTAAGGGGCCCACAGATAGAATTCATGATCCTGTGAATTTGGATGGAAAAAAAGTTACATCTTTATTTTCAACATTCTCTTCCTAAAAGTTAGCATTTCCTTTAATTACATATGTAGACAACCAACCACAATATTATTATAAATACCTATGACTTTCTCATCAAGAGAAATCACAATATTTTCATATCATATTTCATTGTTACAGTTATCTCAAAATATTATTTATGGGCCAGGCACAGTGGCTCATGCCTGTAATCCTAGCACTCTGGGAGGCCGAGGTGGGGTAGGTTGCATAAGCAAGAGAGATACCCATCTCTAAAAACTAGCTGGGCATTGTGGCAAGCGCCTGTGGTCCCAACTATTTGGGAGGCTGAGGTAAGAAGATCACTTGAGCCCAGGAGTTTGAGGCTGCTGTGCGCTGTAATGATGCCACGGCACTCTATCAAGGGCGACAAAATAAAAAATTATTTATACTCACCAGTACTTCAAAATTATAGTAATTATTTGAACCACTGTTAGATCACACATGACTGTTCATATGAGATAGCTGGCCAACAGTGAAGCAACATTGCCTAGTTGTCATCCAGCCAGCGGTGAGACCCTATATGCTCATACCAATGACCCTAACACCCATGATTCATTCCCTCTTTCCTCCAACCTTCCCCAAATCAGACCAGTCTCTCCTGTCCTATTCTGCCTCCACTCCATTCCTCCTTTCTAGGAAGTACTCCTCTTCAACCTAGCCAACCCCACAAAAATTTCTTTTAACCCTTAGCCTATTACACTGTCTATACTACCTGATTTTGGACTTCATTAAGCCTATGCATTATATGGTATTTAATATTCCACAAATATATATGGTCCTGAACCAGACTTGGACTTCAGTAGCTCTAAGTTCCCTCCATAGTGCAAAGCAAGTGGTAAGTACTCATTATTTTGACTTGTAAATTGAATAACTGATTAAGTCTGGGTCCCTGACTCAAACGTCCTAAGTCTAGTTCTACCAAACACCTACTATGAAACTTCTATTTAATGCCTTTTGGACATTAGTTTCCTCATATGTAACAATGGGTGGGTTGAACTAACTGATGTTTCTATCTCCTAACTTTTGACCTAGGCAACCACTTTTCAACGCCCCTTCAAGATCTGAGAAAAATTATGGGGATACTATAAAGTTTCCTGGCTCTCCCAAGCAATTAGTCACTCCTGGGCTTCCCACAGCTTTTTGTATGTATAGATGTGTACAGTACCTCTATTACAGTATTTATCACAAAGTTTTTAGGCAGTATAGCTAAGGTAGAGGTAGGGAGAAGAATCAGGCTCCCTGGGTTCAAACTCTAAGTTTCCTTATTATTTATGTAACCTTGGGCAAATTAACTTCTCTATGATTTAATTTGCTCACCTATAAAATAAGGATAATGATACCTATCATACAGAATTTTTATTTTTCAGACAGAGTCTCACTATGTTGCCCTTGGCAGAGTACCATGGCATCACAGCTCACAGCAGCCTCCAACTCTTGGGCTTAAGCGATTCTTACCTCAGCCTCCCAAGTAGCTGAGACTACAGGTGCCCGCCACAATGCCCAGCTATTTTTTTTTTGTTACAGTTGTCATTGTTGTTTAGCTGGCCTAGGCCGGGTTCAAACCCAACACCCTCGGTGCATGTGGCCAGTGCCCTACTCACTGAGCATAGGCACCACCCCATACAGAATGGTTTGAAGAATTAAATGAAATAAAGTGTTCAGAATAGTACCTGCCACGTAGTAAACATTAAAAAAATATTAGTTACTGGGGAGGCACCTGTAGCTCAAAGGAGTAGGGCACCAGCCCCATATGCCAGACGTGGCAGGTTCAAACCCAGCCCCAGCCAAAAACTGCAAAAAAAAAAAAAAAAAGTTAGTTACTATTATCATTGTCAATGAGATTGTATTAATATGTCCAATTAGACATTAGGTTCCAGCTTTAAGATCTCTGTTCCTTCTCATTCCCTGTGACAGTACCCCATTTATGTTTTCTTTCATGTCACTTATCACAAGATAATATATTTATGTGTTTATTTCCTGTCTCTCCAACAATACTGTAACTTCTATGAAAGAAGGAACATATCAGTTTTATCCATCTTTATATTCCCACAGTAAACACAGTACCTGGCCTAGAGTAAGCACTCAAATATTTGTTGGAAAAATAGCACATGAGCTGGGGGCATTATTTGAAATTTGCTGAATCAATTAACCTAGCTAAGGGTGATTGTCAAAGCTGAGGCCTGGAAGCAGATGATGTCCTGGCTACCTTAGGATTAATGTGGCCCTCTCCCCAGCCCCTAGTATTAGCTTCAACCAAGCCCCACCCACCTGCTCTTGGCCCCAGCCCAGTTCCTGGAGCCACCCTTAACTAAAATTAGCATAGCTACCAAGATGGCCAGGCCATTTATAGTCTTAGAGGCAGCAACAACTAGATGGGAGGGTAGGAGCAGGCAGGCTTGTCACTCTATCAAGGGTTGATTGAGAAGCCAGCCTGTACTCTTCACACCACCTAGATGCCTATCCTCCAAGACCGTGTTCTAGCCATATTGAAGTAAACCATAGTTCCTGCTTAGAGGCCCTCAATACCTTCAACACTGGCAGCCACAACTCCAGACTCCACCTAAGTTTCCTCACACACACTGTACAGAAAACACTTCCAGTTTCTGGAGGCAATATACCTAAAATCTAAGCATCAGTTTCAGATCAGCTTCTGAAATGCAAGCCCCAGAGCAGCATAGCCAGGCACAGATCTTTGCTGAGAAAGTGACTTAGGATGGCTGGGGGTGTAGATATTAAAGAGCCGGTGACAGGAATGGCTTCTCCACCACCCAGGGAGAGAGCCTTGTAGCAGAGTACCACCTGCCTTCACTGCAGCATCAGGTTTTTAATAGTGTTTACTGTAGGCCTGGTAAAGCCAAAGCAACATTTTAACTAAATCTTCCTTTGAATCAAGTCTTTTAACTGCGTAAAAAGACACAGATGGATATGTACATCCAAAAGAGAAAAAAATAAATTATCTGGGCCCTGCAAAAGACTCTCCAGAGTAGGAAAAAAGCTCTTTCTTGGCTCTCAGCTAGAGTGACCAGGGCTTGCCCAAATGCCAGGAGGAAAGAAAGTAACATTCTCTGGACCCATCTAGCACTCCTTTAACAGGACCTGAGTAGATGGAAGAAGTCCAGGACTTAAGCATCAGAAGACCTGCCTATAAGACAGGGAGCACGGGACCCAGTTTCTTTATCCATAAAAAACGGATATAATACTACCTGCTCCACATTCTAATAGGGCTATTGTGACACTTTTGGAAAAATAACTATATAATTGTAAAATATAAACTGTATAGAACATACAAATTAGGTATGTTGAATCTGATATAAGAGCAAATAAAACTCCTCCTGTATTCTGGGGATATACAGGGCCTAGAAAGGCTGCAAGAGTTCCTGGTTACAGCCAAGTATTTTTGCAGAGCCCAGTCCATGAACTACCTCTTCGTAAAAATAAGTCCGGGTGTAAGTCAAAGTCCCAGACAGACCCAAGAGAAAACCCTACCAGAACAATAGCACTAGACTCCCAGGATCCCACACAGTATCGCCAGTCACAGCACCTAGGGTCTCTCTCTCTCTCTGAGACTTTCTTTTCTTCACTATTATTATGACAACAGAAACCAATTTCCAAACTGAAAGCAAGACAAAACTAGAAGAGAAGCTTAAGTGGTATAAACAGCAAAGCCAAGCCTCTGAAATATGTTGTGTGGAGGGCTATCTCCATAAGCTCAAAATCTCTCTGAGTGGGACAATAGTTTAAAAGAAAAAAAAAAGGCTCAAGTCATGGCATTGTCCTGAGGGATATTGAAATGCTTCTTTCCTTAGGTGGAAAAAAAAAAAAAACCCCAAAACAACTTCCTTATAGCTAGCTAATGCCTAAAATTCAAAATTTCATCCCATTAGCTTATGGCTAAAATATACAACATCTCCCCCCACCAAAAAAACATTCATTTTATGTCAGATAATCATACTTTGGACTGAAAAAAGTACATATTATCAATTATAAACAAGAGCGTCACTGGTACAGCAGAGATATTCCTTAGATTTACTTCACAGTTCAACCTACATCTACCCACTAGCTTTCCCTTTGTAGCCCAGTAAAAATCAAGCATTGAACTGAGTTTCAGGAGCCAAGGAGACTCCTATGAAGAAACTGGATTAATATGCAAGAAAGACTTTATTTATTCTTTTCTCTTTTTTAAGAGAGAGGGTCTGCTTCCTCTGCCTGGAGTGTCTCGAGTAGTGCAATCACAACTCACTATGGTTCTTGAGTTCAGTGATCCTTCTGCCTCAGCCTCTCAACTTAGCTAGGACTACAGGCCCATACAACACATTCAGCTGATCTTTTAAATTTTCCAAAACCAGCCAGGATCCTCGGCCCTTAGCCCCACAAAGCACCGGGATTACAGGTGTAAGTCATCACACCCTGCAAGGATCTATCTTTAAATCAACAGGGAGGGAAGGAAGGGAGGGAGGGAAGGGCGGAAGGAAGGGAGGGAGGGAGGGAGGAAGGGAGGAAGGGAGGAAGGGAGGAAGGAAGGAAGGAAGGAAGGAGAGAGAAAAGAAATCAACAGGCCAGGTACCATACTTTTATAGATAGGGCAACACTGGCCTCCTTTGGAAACCAGCCTCCTTGAAGCACCTGTAATTTAAAAGGGAGTTGCTCAAAAAAGGATCTATCACCAAAGCCAGCTCTAGATCCATCCATGAAACTTCCCAGCCACCGTGTCCTATATTCCTTTTCCTTATATCAGCAGATTTCTACTGAGCCATTCTCTCATTCGAGGTTTCCCATCCTCAGAAACTATAAACTCTCCCCACTCTGCAGGCCATGGCTATGGCAGAACACAATTACAGGTGAAAGAAATAGGAAAACAGAACTGATCTTCTTCTAAACTTTATGTAAAACAGGATTTTAAGTGTTTCTTTCTACAGTTCAGAGTACAGCAGGGCTCATGCTGCCTGATAAGGCTCCACAAGTGCATAGGAAAAACCAAAAGTAACATGGAATTGCCACCTTCATCAGTCAGAAAAAAACAGAGTAAGTCAACAAGTGGTCCCAGGAATTATATCATGTCTATGTCAGGAAAAGGCTATTTAACGCCCTGGTAATAAACAGAATTCCATCTAAGGAACTGCCTTGATATTTCAAATGGGCACTGCCAAGAGACAGCAGATTACCTAAGGGAAGGGAGGGACTAGAGTTCCCACGGTTGTTGGAACAGAAAGGCACACCTGAACACCAGGCTATCCTGCAACAGAGTTGGCCCAGGCCTGACTTTCCCTTTCCAATCCAAGCAGCTCCAACCTCTTCTGTGCTGCTAAGAGCTGAAACTGACTAAGAGCAATGGACTTAGCATCTGGACAAGTGATTCTTCCACACAAATAGTCTTGAAATGGTGTCTTTCCTTGCTTATCTGAAAGGTCAAGGTGCCCCCAAAGGCTTCTTCTCACTGCCAACAAAAAACATTTTGAGAGGGATAAGGAAACTTGTTCAGGAGAGACATTAGCCATGACTCCTGAACGAAAGAACTTCTTAGGGCCGGGTGCAGTGGCTCATGCCTATAATACCAGCACTCTGGGAGGCCAATGTGGGAGGACTGCCTGAGCTCACAGGTTGTAGACCAGCCTGAGCCAGAGCTAGACCTCTCTGAAAAACAGCCAGGCGTTGTGGTGGGCAACTGTAGTCCCAGCTACTTGAGAGGCTTGAGGCAAGAGAATCGCTTCAACCCAAGAGTCTGTGGTTGCTGTGAGCTGTAATGCCACAGTACTCTAACAAGAATGACAAAGTGAGTTTGTGTCTCAAAAAAAAAAAAAAAAAACTTGTTGGGAAATAGGCAATGGCATGTGTGAATCTTCCATCAACATCACATGCACAAACTTGCCCACTTCCAGCCATTCAGTTGAGTCAAAGCCCCCAGCCTAGTCTCGCCTGCAAGGGCTTACCTGCTGCAGTGGACTCTTCAGAGTTGGCCCCTGAGCTGGTTCCTGCTGCCTTCTCACTGTGACTTTGGCTGAGGCTCTGGCCCTGATGCAGGAGGAGCCCCCAGAGAAGCCACAGGGCAAGACGGGCGCACACATCCATGACTCTAGGTCTCAGTCAACATGCGCCTAATGTAGATAACCTGGGATCCCAGGGGCAAAGCCAGGAGCCCGGTAGTCAGTGAATGGTCCCCAGGCAAGATGCCCTTGCAGCGCCGCAGCTGTCCAGCCACCCGCGCGGGCCTGCCTCCTGCAACAGCCAAAGGTCAAGTGCTCCAAGTTTGGGCGCGGGAGGAGGGCCGGCGCCTCCGGTCCAATAGTGGGTCCGCCGGGGCTGTGGCGGCCTGAGGTCGGGCTGCTTCCGGGGAGTTTGGCAAGGTGGCTGCCGGCCGCTGTCAGCTCCACAGCCTGCTACACCTCTGAGGGGGCGGGCAGGATCTCCCGCAGGCACAGGGGCGGGAGAGGGAGAGGAGAAGAGAGAGGAAAGAAGGGGGGCACCTGACCTCGCCCTACCGAGGAGCAGCGAGGAGCAGAAGCTTGAGGAGGGCGTGCGACCTGCAGGCCCCCGCTGGCGCGGGCGTCTCCGGATCCCAGGCCTCCTAGGCCGAGGTCAGCGCCCCCGCCCAGTCCAGTGCCCAGGAGGCCGGCAGTGCCCAGGTCCAGCAGGCACACCGGCCAGGCCCGGGACAGCAGCTCCCCTGGCTGGCTGGCGGCTTGGGGCCGGCCCGGGGCGGGCGGGGGCGTGCTCTCCCGCAGGCCCGCCCCGCGCCGCCCGGCCCCCAGCGAAGCCCGGGCCCGCCCTAGTGCTCGGGTTTATCCCGGAATAACCAGTCGGAGACTGCTGCCCCAAACCCCGACCCGCCGCGGGCTCTCCAGCTCCCCGACCCGCGCAGGTCTTCGCCAGGACCGCCCCTCCGGTGCCAAGGATCAAGTTCCGGCCTCCCCTTCCCCTACAAGAGTCTCCCGCGCTAACCGCCAGCTGGCGCGAGGGCCCCTAACACGCAGTTGCTCAGGTAACTGAGGCCTGCGGCAGCAGCGGCAGCAGCGGCAACAGCCGCTGCCCTGCCCAGATCTTCGGGCCGCGGTGCTGCCTCAGCACTAGAGCCGGGCTAGACGGAGGCCCCAGACACAATGATAGCCTCCCCGGCGTCGCTCGAGGTAACAAGGGCTTAGACCGCTTGGGCCAGGGGGCGAGCTCCCAGCCCCCAACTCCCGGCCGTCGCTCCTCGCAACCTCGGTTTCCGCCTCTGCAGTTTAGGACCCCGCGTGCTTCGTCGCTCGTGAGCAGCGGCCCCTGGTGGGAAAATCCAGGCACTGCAGATAGGACTGCGTTCCTGGGAAGGTCTTCTTTGCGGAGTTGAGAGTGAAGCTAGGACCCGCCCCAAAGGAGGTTCATTAGAGCTTGCGAGGTTTTCAGAGGAAATGATACCAGAAAGCAAAATGAAATGTCCAGACCACTCTAAGTAAAATTCCCTTACACGTCCCTTGAGTCTGGGCTAAAAGTTGCCACCTCCCTTCTCCCCCTCCTGGCCAAGCTAAGTAGGATGTCCTCTCAGTTCTCACAAGAGAACCTGGCAATTTCCTACCTGCCCTGCAATCCCTCTACCCCTTGAAGTTTTTCCGTAGGTTCTGTGGCCGGTTCCTCCCTGTATCTCACTCCCACAGCTGTCTCTGTCACTTGGAGAAGGTGTTGGCGATTTGAGACCGAGTGCCCCAATAAAGAGAGAGCCACGCCTGAGTTTCCTTCAACAAAGGCTGCACTTCCTGTTCTCTTCTCAAGCATGCTGTCAGCAAATCTTTGCTGAAACCTCCTCTATGCCCTACCCTGTCCTTGGCACCAGAGGCAGGGGAAGGGATTAGGTCCTGTCCCTCTAACAGTGCTAAGCCAGCTACCTGTTCTGAGCAAGCTCTTTGAAGACCGAGAACACGGATTTGTACAACAGCTGCCTGGCTTATAGGTTAGGCTGTTGATACAAAAATACATGTCTAACATCATTTACTACCACTCTCCCCACTCTATTAAACTCTCTTCACACTGGCTGCCTTTAAGTTTCTAAGCACATCACAGCCACTTCACAGCCTTTGTATCTGCTGTTGCTTCTGCAGGAAACACTTCCCATCCCTAGCTCCTCACAGGCCTCCCATTCTTCCAGGTACAATTCACTGTCTCCTCCTTAGAAGCTCATACTCTGACTATCCCTTCAAATCAGTCTGTGGCCAGAAATGGACCATACACATATCTGCCTCTCCCCCTATAGTTAGTAATTGTGAGTTTTCAGAGTTCAGGGGCTGTGCCTTAGTTGTCTCTGTGACATTAGCATCCAGCCATAAAATCTGCACTAGTAAATGGTCAGTAAAAGCTGGCTGACATTAATCTATTCATTTGATCACTCAAACACTATATGTTGATTAACAAGTATGTGCTGGAAAACTGGGCAATTGAGCCCCTGACCTAGGTTCCACTAGACCTACTATTAGTACCAGGGGTCTTAAGCTCAAATGCCAAAGTGAGCAGGTAGGTAATACAATTGAGAAAAGTAAGTGAGAATAATAGGGAGTGGTGAGACCTATGGAGAACAGGCAGAAAAGTGGGCCCAGTATGGCCAGATTGTCATTTAGAGAAGATAAAAAACTAGACTTTCATATGACATATCTCTTTTTTAAATATTAGCAATTAGGCCAGGTGTGGTGGCTCATTCCTGTAATCCTAGCACTCTGGGAGGCTGAGGCAGGTAGATTGCCTGAACTCACAGGTTCAAGACTGGCCTGAGCCAAAGGGAGACCTCATCTCTAAAAATAGCTGGGTTGGCTCAGCACCTATAGCTCAGCAGCTAGGGTGCCAGCCACATACACCAGAGCTGGTGGGTTAAAATCCAGCCCGGGCCTGCCAAACAACAATGACAACTACAACCAAAAAATAGCCGGGCATTATGGCAGGCACCTGTAGCCCCAGCTACTTGGGAGGCTGAAGCAAGAGAATTCCTTAAGCCCAAGAGTTTGAGGTTGCTGTGAGCTGTGACACCATGACATTCTACCCGGGGTGACATAGTGAGACTCTGTCTCAAAAAAAATAAAAAATAAAAATATCTGGGCATTGTGGTGGGTGCCTATAGCTGGGCTGGGCATTGTGGCAGGTGCCTGTAGTCCCAGCTACTCTGGAGGCTGAAGCAAGAGAATCACTTAAGCCCAAGAGTTTGAGGTTGCTGTGAGCTATGACATCACAGCACTCTACCAAGGGCAGCAAAGTAAGACTGTGTCTCAAATAAACTGTGGGAGGCTGAGGAGGTAGAATTGCTTGAGCTCAGGAGTTCAAGACTCGCCTGAGCGAGAGTGACACACAGACTCCTAAAAAAATGGAAGGACCCAGCCGGCACCCTGGCGAGGGCCTGTAATCCCAGCAGCTTCCGGAGGCTAAGGCCGTGGGATGCCCACAGGCCAAGTCTGAGGTTGCAATGAGCTATGAGGCCATTGCACTCTGCTTAGGCCATAGGGTGAGACTCTGTCTCAACAACAATAACAAAAAAAAAAAGCAAATAAAAATAAAAAGCAAGGAAATAAAAAAAATCAATTTTTTCCTACAAAAAAAAGTATAAAATCCTATATAGGCCATATAAAACACATCTGCATGGCCTGGCCTACTGGTTCACACCTGTAATCCTAGAACTCTGGGAAGCTGAAGCAGGTGGATCATTTGAACTCGGGAGTTTGAGACTACCCTGAGCAAGAGCGAAACCCCTGAGCCCAGGAATTTGAGACCAACCTAAGCAAGAGTGAGACCCAATCTCTACTAAAAACACAAAAACTTAGCTGGGGATTGTGGAAGGTACCTGTAGTCCCACCTACTCAGGAGGCTGAGGCAGGAAAATAACTTGAACCCAGAAGTTTGAGGTTGCTGTGAGCTAGGCTGACACCACAGCACTCTAGCCTGGGGCAAGAGTGAGATTCTATCTCAAGAAATACATAAACAAACAAACAAATAAAGAATTACCATATGATACACCAACTCTACTGTGTATATACCAAAAAAATGAAAAAAGGCTCTGTAAGGAAAATTTGTATACCCATGTTCATAGTACCATTATTCACAACAGTCAACAGGTAGAAACAACCCAAGTGTTCACAGATGGATGAATAGATCAACAAAATATGGTGTTTATACACACACACACACACATATACACACACACACACCCAAACACACACATACAATGAAATATTATATAGTCTTAAAAAAGAAAAAATTCTGGCTCGGCACCAATAGCTCAAGCGGCTAAGGCACCAGCCACATATACCAGAGCTAGCGGGTTTGAATCCAGCCCAGGCCTGCCAAACAATAATGACAATTACACCCCCCCAAAAGAAAAAATAGCCAGGCGTTGTGGCAGGCACCTGTAGTCCCAGCTACTCAGGAGGCTGAGGCAAGGGAATTGCCTAAGCCCAGGAGTTGGAGGTTGCTATGAGCTGTGCAATGTCACGGCACTCTACCGAGGGCGATAAAGTGAAACTCTGTCTGTACAAAAAAAAAAGAAGAAGAAGAAGAAAGAAAAAGGAAAAAATTCTGACAACGCTACCACATGGATGAACCTTGAGGACAAGATGCTAAGTAAAATAAGCCAATCACAAAAGGACAAATACTGTGATTTCATTTATATGATGTACCTAAAATAGTCAAATTCATAGAGACAGAAAATAAAGTAGTGGTTGTCAGTCTGGAAAGAAGGGAGTTATAAGGAGTTGTTTAATGGGTATAGTTTCAGTTTTGCAAAGTAAAAAGAATTCTGGAGATCAGTTGCATAATAACGTGAGTGTACTTGACATGGTTAAACTGTATTCCTAAAAAATAAGATGGTAAATGGTAAATTTTATATATATGTATTTTGCTACAATTAAATATAAATGGCTGGGTGCAGTGACTTACTCCTGTAATCCTAGCACTTTGGAAGGCCTACATGGGGAGAACCCTTGAGCTCAGGAGTTCAAGATCAGCTTGAGCAAGAGCGAGACCCCATCTCTACTAAAAATAAAAAATTAGGCTAGGCAGGGTGGCTCAAGCCTATAATCCTATCACTCTGGGAGACTGAGGCAAGCAGATTGCTTGAGCTCAAGAGTTCCAGATCAGCCTGAGCAAGAGTGAGACTCCATCTTTACTAAAACTAGAGGGGCATAGTGGCACACATCTGTAGTCCCAGATACTCGGGAGGCTGAGGCAGCGAGATCACTTGAACCCAGGAGTTTAAGGTTTCGGTAAGCGAGGCTGATGCCATGGCACTCAGGCCTGGGCAACAGAATGAGACTCTGTCTCAAAAGTCTAAAAAGTCTCAAAAATGAGACTCTGTCTCTGAGTCAAAGCCAAGATCTGGACAACAGGAGGAACATTCTTTTTTGTTTTTTGAGACAGAGCCTCAAGCTGTCACCCTGGGTAGAGTACTGTGACATTACAGCTCACAGCAACCTCCAAGTCCTGGGCTCAAGCTATTCTCCTGCCTCTGCCTCCCAAGTAGCTGGGACCACAGGTGCTCGCCATGCCAGGCTTTTCTTTGTTGCAGCCGTCGTTGTTTGGCGGGCCCGGGCTGGATTCAAACCCACCAGCTTGGTTGTATGTGGCTGGTGCCTTAGCTACTTGAGCCACAGGCGCCAAGCCAGGAGGAACATTCTGGCATGTTCTGCCTGCAAGATCATGATGTGACTGAAAAGTCAGTTCCGGGCGGCGCCTGTGGCTCAGTGAGTAGGGCGCCTGCCCCATATGCCGAGGGTGGCGGGTTTAAACCCAGCCCCGGCCAAACTACAACCAAAAAATAGCCGGGCGTTGTGGCGGGCGCCTGTAGTCCCAGCTGCTCAGGAGGCTGAGGCAGGAGAATCGTGGAAGCCTAAGAGCTGGAGGTTGCTGTGAGCCATGTGACGTCATGGCACTCTACCCGAGGGCGGTACAGTGAGACTCTGTCTCTACAAAAAAAAAAATTGAAAAAGTCAGTCCCCTTCTGGATCTCAGTCTCCCCAACTATATGATGGAAAGCTACTATATTATTGATCCAGTTAGCTTTAATATTCTGCAAAACAGGAAAATCCAGAAACCTCATGGATCTTTCTGAATCTGAAGTCAGTTGTGGTAGCTCATGCCTATAATCCCAGCACTTTGGGAGACTGAGGTAGGAGGATCACTTAAGGCCAGGAGTTCAAGACCAGCCTAGAAACATAGGGAGACATAGTCTCTACAAAAAAACATTTGTTACTTAGCCAAGCACAGTGGCACATGCCTGTAGTCCTAGCTACTCAGAAAGCTGAGGAGGAAGGACAAGTTGAGCTCAGGAGTTATAGTGAACTATGATACCATTGCACTCCAACCTGGGCAACAAAGCAAGACTGCTAAAGGGGGAAAAAAAAAAAAAAGAGGGCAGTGCCTGTGGCTCAAAGGAGTAGAGTGCTAGCCCCATATACTGGCGGTGGCAGGTTCAAACCTGACCCCGGCCAAAAACTGCGGGGAAAAAAAAAGAGCTGTGGCTGGGTGCAGTGGCTCATACCTGTAATCCTAACACTCTGGGAGGCCAAGGAGGGTGAATTGCTTGAGCTCAGGAGTTTGAGACCAGCCTGAGCAAGAGTGAGACCCCCATCTCTAAAAATAGCCGGGTATTATGGCAGGTGCCTATAGTCCCAGCTACTAGGGAGGCTGAGGCAAGAGAATGGCTTGAGTCCAAGAGATGGAGGTTGCTGTGGGCTATGATTATGCCACACCACTCTACCCAGGGAATAGAGTGAGACTCTTAAAAAGAAAAGCTGTGACCGTTGCCTCAATAGTCCTTCAAGTGTGTCCTTGCATGAGTATGGACTCTTCAAGAAGTCCTCACCACATGATATAAACTTCAGAAGGAAACAAGAAAGCTTTTTCTATTCTTCATCTCATCTTTTTTTATACCTATACACCAAGCCTTTACCATGTGCCAGGTATTTGTCCCTTGCAACATTCTTAGGACCTTACTTAGATATTCTGAGGATGTAAGACAAATCAAATAGAATTAACTAATTGTATGCTTTTATTTGCAAGAACCTCCATAACTATTATTTCATCTCTTCCTCACATTAGTTCCACTAAGACAGAGATTACACAGTAGTCACCTCTTATCTGTGGTTTCACTTTCCATCATTTCAGTTACCAAAGGTCAACTGCAGTCTGAAAATAGGTGAGTATAGTACAATAAGATATTTTGAGAAAAATACACAACATTTACATAACTTTTTATTTTTTTATTTTATTTTTTTAGAAACAGAGTCTCACTTCATTGCCCTCAGTAGTACCGTGGCATCACACAACTCACAGCAATCTCCAATTCCTGGGCTTATGCGATTTTCTTGCCTCAGCCTCCTGAGTAGCTGGGACTACAGGCACCTGCCACAACGCCCAGCTATTTTTTTGTTGTAGTTCGGCTGGGGCTGGGTTTGAACCTGCCAACCTCGGTATATGGGGCCAGCGCCCTACCCCCTGAGCCACAGGCACCGCCCCACATAACTTTTAATACAAAATGTTATTATAATCATTCCATTTTATTATTGTTGTTATTAATCCCTTACTGTGCCTACTTTATAAATAAAACTTTATCATAGGTATGTATGTATTGGAAAAAATGTGTACACTGAGATTGGTACTACCTGAGATTTCCAGTCTTGGAACATGTTCCCCAAAGAAAAGAGGAGACTAGTGTACTCATTTTTTTTTTTTTTTTTGAGACACAGTCTCACTATGTCACCCTTGGTAAAGTGCCATGATGTCACAGCTCACAGCAACTTCAAACTCTTGGGCTTAAGTGATTTTCTTGCCTCAGCCTCCCAAGTGGCTGGGACTATAGGCACCCACCCCAACACCCAGCTATTTTTTGTGACACTTGTCATTGTTGTCTTAGCAGGCCCAGGCCAGGTTCAAACCTGCCAGCTTTGGTGTATGAGGCTAGTGCCGTATCCACTGTGCTATGGGTGCTGAGCCTACTGTATTCATTTTATAGATGAAGAAACTGGGCTCGGGAGAAGAAATGGCAGGGTAAGAACCAAACTTGCTTTTTCTCCTGAGATTTCCTACCCATCCCTTGAGTCTCAGCACAAGTGAAATAAAACTATCCATTCCTTGACCAGTGATGACAGAATATTATGAACCAAGGGTTATGATGTAAAAAACAAAAAAAGAGCTGTGGCTGGGTGCAGTGGCTCACGCCTGTAATCTAGCACTCTGGGAGATATAGACATGTGGACTGCTTGAGCTCAAGAGTTAAAGACCAGCCTGAACAATAGCAAGACCCTGTCTCTACTAAAAATAGAAAAACTAGCCAGGCATTGTGGTAGGCGCCTATAGTCCCATCAACTTGGGAGACTGAGGCAAGAGGATCTTTTATGCCCAAGAGTTTGAGGTTGCTGTGAACTATGATGCTACAGCACTCTATCCAAAGTGACAGAGTGAGACTTTGTCTTAAATAAATAAATAAATAAAATATCTAACTCAAAAGATGCCCCTTTATTTGGTACCTTCCCTGACTTGCCCTGTCTCTTTAATCTCCTGTTATACCTTAGAGCAGCAGTTCTCGACCTGTGGATTGTGACCCACAGGAACTGTATTAAAGGGTCACGGCATTAGGATGGTTGAGAACCACTGCCTTAGAGTACTTATATAAATGGATTAGGATTATTTAATAAATATCTATTTTCCTCCATTAGCCACTGAACTCATAAAGCACTACATTTCATTCATCTTTATATTTTCACAAGCTAGGTTGTTCGGTACATACCTGGTACACGATAAATGTTTTGGCCACGTGCAGTGGCTCCTGGTAGTAATCCTAGCACTCTGGGAGGCCAAAGCAGAAAGATCTTTTGAGTTCAGGAGTTTGAGACCAGCCTGAGCAAGAGTGAGACCCCATCTCTACTAAAATTAAAAACAATTAAGTGGGCATTGCGGCAGGCACCTATAGTCCCCAGATACTTGGGAGGCTGAGGCAGAAGAATTGAACCCAGGAGTCTGAAGTTGCTGTGAGCTAAGCTGACACACATGGCACTCTAGCCTGGGCAACAGAGTGAGATTCACTCAAAAATAAATAAATAAACTCAGAGTTTGTAGCACGGGGGTTACGGCGCCAGCCACATACACCAAGGCTGGCAGGTTCGAATCCAGCCTGGGCCAGCTAAACAATGACAACTGCAATAAAAAATTGCCTGGCATTGTGGTGGGCGCCTATAGGCCAGCTACTTAGGAGGCTGAGGCAAGAGAATTGCTTAAGCCCAAGAGTTTAAGGTTGCTGTGAGCTGTGACGCTATGGCACTCCACCAAGGGAAACATAGTGAGACTCTGTCTCAAAAAAATAAAAATAAATAACTGTTTTGCTAAGTGAATGAATGATTTATGTTCTGTACGGCAGCCTAACTGTCCTTTTTCTACACCACAGAGTTTCTGGTTACCAGTAGCTTTCACTTGGAAATTTAGGAAAAACTTTGATAGAAGTGTAATTAAAAGTCCTAAATCTGCTCAGAAAAAAGTTCAGGAATCCTTGAGTTTGGGGCTACATTTTAGTGGATCTCCCTCTTGTCCAAAAGATGGAAAGCATAGCTATCACTGTGAAGTTGCCCAATGTCTGGCTTCATAGGGAATGAAGACAGATTGTGGCTTCTCGCAACAAATCTTTCTGGGCTAATTTCACACAAAGAATCATCTCCTCATCCAAAATCATTTCTATAATCTTATTTTCAATATTCATTCATTCATTTAACATCTACTGAGCATCTATTCATATTTGAGGGTAGGAACTGAGCTACCCTCAGAGAACTCAGTTTTTAGAGAAAAATATATATAAAAAAGTAATGTTGATTAATGTCTTAAAGGGGACTTGTGCAGGGGGCAGATGAGAGAGGAGGTACAACTAACTGCCTGACGCGGTTAGGGAAGATGGGCAGAAACATAATGATTGCATGTGGGTGAGTGGCAGGAGGTTTCTGGAATCGGACTGCCTAGATTCATATCCATGCTCTGCTGTGTGACTCTGGGCAAGTTATTCAACCTTTCTGGCCTGAGTTTCTCCATCTTAAAAAAGGATTCTGGGCTCGGCACCCATAGCACAGTGGTTACAGCACCAGCTACATACACCAGAGTCTGGCAGGTTCGAACCCAGCCCGGGCCAGCTAAACAACAATGATGACAACCTCAACAAAAAATAGCTGGGTATTGTGGCAGGCACCTGCAGTCCCACCTACTTGGGAGGCTGAGGCAAGAGAATCGCTTAAGCCCAAGAATTGGAGGTTACTGTGAGCTGCAATGCCACAGCACTCTACCAAGGGCAACATAGTGAGACTCTGTCTCAAAAAAAGGATTCTGGCAAGGTGCACTGGTACACACCAGTAACCCTAGCACTCTAGGAGGCCAAGAAGGGTGGATTGCTTGAGCTCAATAGAAAAACTAGCCAGGTTTGTGAGAGAATTGCTTGAGGTCAAGAGTTGGAGACCAGCCTAAGCAAAAGCAAGGCTTTTTTGTCTCTACAAAAAAATAGACAACTTAGCAGAGTGTTGTGACAGGCACCTGTAGTCTCAGCTACTCAGAGGCTGAGGCAGGAAGATCACTTGAGCCCAAGAGTTTAAAGTTGCTGTGAGCTATGATGAAAGGTACTCTACTGAGGGTGACAAAGTGAGACTCTCTCAAAAATAAATAAATAAATGATAAATAAAAATTTTAAAAAGAGGGATTCCTTAAGGCTTAGATGAGGTAATAAGGGTAAAGCAATTGGAATAGTGCCTGGTATAATGTGCTTATTAATAAATGTGCTTCTGGCTCCCCGCCTGTGGCTCAAGCGGCTAAGGCGCCAGCCACATACACCTGAGCTGGTGGGTTCGAATCTAGCCCAGGCCCACCAAAACAACAATGATGGCTGCAACCCAAAAATAACCAGGTGTTGTGGCCAGGTGCCTGTAGTTCCAGCTACCTGGGAGGCAGAGGCAGGAGAATAGCTTGAACCCAGGAGTTGGAGGTTGCTGTGAGCTGTGATGCCACGGCACTCTACCCAGGGTGACAGCTTGAGGCTCTGTGTCAAAAAATAAATAAATAAATAAATAAAACAAATGTGCTTCTATTGATTCTGAAGGAAGTTCAGAGCCGTTAAAGAATTACACCAAGATCAGGCATCTGTAATTTGCAGCAATCATTCTGGTGATAGTGTTAGAGAATGGATTAAGAAGGAAGAAGCTAGAGACAAGTGAGATGGTCAGACAGACCTGTGCTGAAAACTCAGTTCATCCTAACATTATCTATGTGAACTTGGGAAAGACCCGAGGAGTAATTATGAAGTTTAATTTGGGCAATAGCAATGGCAAAAGGAAAGAGTCCGTATTTGAGAAATATTTGGTGTTTAATCAGATGACCATTGCAGTGGTTCACACTTGCAATCCTACCACCATGGGAGGCCAAGGTGGGAGAATTGCTTGAGGTCAGGAGTTGTGGAGACCACCCTTTCTCTACAAGAAACAGAAAACAGCCAGGCATGGTGGCGTGCACCTGTGGTCTCAGCGACTCTGAAGGCTGAGGCAGAAGGATCACTTGAGCCCAGGAATTTGAGGTTGCAGCAAACCATGATGATGCCACTGCACTCTGGCCAGGGCAACAGAGTGAGACTCTGTCTAGATAGATAGATAGATAATAGCTGTGATTTTAGAAGGTGCTTTTATGTGCTAGGTATTATGATAAATACAGTACATTCAACAAATATTTACTGAGCAAAGTATTTACATACCAGGCACTGTTCTAGCCCCAGAGAATATAGATAGCACTGAAAAAAATAAGCAACACTTCTTGCCCTCATGGAGCTTACATGTTGTCTCATTTTAATATCCACAGCAACCTTATGATTTAACATCATTTAGAATACATCCTACAAAGGAGGAAATTAAAACTGATGAGCTCAATTTTCCTAACGGTATGTGTTCTGATCTGCACAATGGAGGTAATAATACCTGTCTCATAGCACTGTAATATTAATTAATAAGTACAAAGCATATGTTAAACCATACCTAAGATGTTTTGTTAAATTATTATTCAGTAACTTGTCCAAGGTCACACAGCATGTAGATGGTAAAGATAAGAATGAGGAGGAAGACTCCAGTGGCTGTAGCTCAGCGGCTAAGGGCACCAGCCACATACACTGGGACTGGCAGGTTCAAACCCAGCTTGGGCCTGCAAAATAACGATGACAACTACAACAAGAAAATAGCCAGGCATTGTGGCAGGCACCTGTAGTCCTAGCTACTTGCGAGTCTGAGTCAAGAGAATTGCTTAACCCCAAGAATTTGAGGTTGCTATGAGCTGTGATGCCATGGCACTCTACTGAGGGTAACATAGTGAGATTCTGTCTCAAAAAAAAAAAGAAAAGGAGGAAAAAGGGAGAGGACAGGGAATACGAAATTATTTAAGCATCTATAATAGAGTTGCTCTTAGAACATCGGGACTGAAGATGGAGGAATTTCCCAAAGGGGATTATACTAGATGACATGACAACCACTCAGTTTGGAAAAATTTCAAAGATGTAAAGATGTTCTTTCTAAAGGCAAATAGGACAACTCCTATTCTGCCTTCCTGAGAGGAGGTATCCTCTTAAAGGATAGGGCATGGCCATTGTTCTCACCCCCCTCACCCTGTGAGTTCATTGAAGAAATCAAGAACATGGATCAGGGGGCAGCACCTGTGGCTCAGTGAGTAGGGCGCTGGTTCCGTATACCGAGGATGGTGGGTTCAAAACTGGCCCCAGCCAAACTGCAACAACAACAACAAAAAATAGCCGGGCATTGTGGCGGGCACCTGTAGTCCCAGCTGCTGTGGAGGCTGAGGCAAGAGAATCTCCTAAGCCCAAGAGCTGGAGGTTGCTGTGAGCTGTGACACCATAGCACTCTACCGAGGGTGACAAAATGAGACTCTGTCTCAAAAAAAAAAAAGAACATGGATCAATGGATCAGAGGACATGACTCTAGAACTTTGTTTATTTTGTCACTCCTCTCTGGCCCACCAAAGCCTAGAATAGCCATGAAGAGGAGTAATGAAGAAAGCCCATTCTACTCCTTAGGCAAGGTGAGTGAGGGAAGACCAAAGGATCAAGAGGAGGCCCAAGAAGACCGAATCTTTCACACCACATCAGAGACCAAGGAGAATTTAGATTTAAGATTAGCTCAAGGGAGCTGGAACTAGGGCTGAGCAGAAAACCCTTATGGACCACTGGTGAGCTCTAAGAGCTGGAGTTCAGGGAGGACTAGACTTAGAAGACACCAGGGCACAGGAGATCAATTCAGGCCTTTTTCTTCTCCCTTCTCTGTCTCCATCCTTGTTCATAGAAACTATGTCAGCTTTAACATTTTGACCTTGAGAAAGATGGAAGAATTAATCAAGGGGAAAAACCTATAACATCATGGGGGTGTGAAGAAATAATATTCATTTGTTATACCGTTGGGCAATTTCCTAGCTCTTCCGTCTGCATTATCCCATTTAATCCTCATGATTCCCCAAAGAGCTCAGTATTTGTCATTCTCATGTTAGAAGTTGGCTCTGGTATATGCTCTTATTTAATTAATTAATTAATTTATTTATTTTTTGAGACAGAGTCTCAAGCTATCACCCTCAGTAGAGTGCTATGGCATCACAGCTCACAGAAACCTCAAACTCTTGGGTTTAAGCGATTCTCTTGCCTCAGCCTTTCAAGTAGCTGGGACTACAGGCACCCACCACAATGCCCAGCTATTTGTTGTTGTTGTTGTTGCAGTTATCATTGTTGTTTTAGCTGGCCCAGGCTGGGTTCGAACTCACCAGCCTCAGTGCATATGTCTGACGCCCTACCCACTGAGCTACAGGCGCTGCCATGGTATATGCTCTTATACTACTGAACTTTTGTATCATTATCCGTTTAAGGTCTATCTCCCTTGCTAGTTACATCAGGATAGGGACTTATCTATATTTTCTCCATTTCATCATTGACATGTAATACTATACCTACCTACTACCAAGAAGATTTTCAATAAATATGCATTGAAGGAATAAATGAGAGAGGTCATGTGACTTGTCAAAGGCCATACTGTAAGTGTTACTACCAAAGTCCTGGTCTTTCCAGCTCTGGAACTTGTCTGTGATCTATGTTCTACACCTCTACCCCACCAAGTGCTTCTTTTATATGTTGTCTTACTTCTTTCTTGTCTGGGGAGACAAGGTCTTTCTCTGTCATCCAGGCTAGAGTGTCATGGGTCATGACATCACCATACTTGACTGTAACCTTAAACACCTGGGCTCAAGCAGTCCTCCTACCTCAGCCTTCCAAGCAGCTGGGACTATAGGCCCATGCCACCATGCCTGGCTAATTTTTCTAATTTTCTTGTAGATATGGGACTCCTGGCCTCAAGTGATCCCCCCACCTTGGCCTTCCAACGTGAACATCTTACTTCTTTTTTTTTTTTTTTTTGAAGAGACAGAGTCTTACTTTATCACCCTTGGTAGAGTGCCGTGCTGTCACAGCTCACAGCAACCTGCAGTTCTTGGGCTTGGGCGATTCTCTTGCCTCAACCGGGACTACAGGCGCCCGCCACAATGCCCAGCTATTTTTTTTGTTGTTGCAGTTTGGCTGGGGCCGGGTTCGAACCTGCCACCCTCAGTATATAGGGCTGGCACCTGACTGACTAAGCCACAGGCACCGGCCATGAATATCTTACTTCTAAATGTCCAGGTTCAGCATTATTGTCTCTCACCTGCTTGTGAGTATATGTGCATACCACCTACCAAGAACTAACCTATTCAGGGAAAGCTAATGAGAGAAAAGGAAAAAGAAACAGCTCCCTTGTGCCCTCTTCTTGCCCTCTTCAGGTCAACATTCCTTCCTCCTCCTTCAAGAAGCCTTTGTAGAGGAGCACTCCACCTCTGTTGCCCTTTCTCTGGCCTTATTTGCCCTTCCTATATCTATGCCACAAAAGTGGCTCCTAGTTACCTGGACTCTGATGGTTCTATACATATTGATACTTTATTAAGCAACTTAATTTGGCCGGACTCGGGGACCCATGCCTATAATCCTAGCACTCTGGGAGGCCAAGGTGGGTGGATTGCCTGATCTTAGGAGTTTGGGACCAGACTTAGCAAGAGCGAGATCCTGTCTCTACTAGAAATAGTAAAACTTGCTTGGCATCCAGGTGGGTACCTATAGTCCCAGCTACTTGGGAGGCTGAGGCAAGAGGATTGCTTGAGCCCAAGAGTTTGAGGTTGCTGTGAGCTATGATGCCACAGCACTCTACCCAGGGCGACAGATAACTCCACTGATGTTTACTAAAGGCTTGTATGTTTCTCAAGCCTGCCTCCATCAGATTTAGTGTGTGCACACGCAGATGAATCAGACATAAGCTCAAAGGAATTATAGTCAGTGGGGGAGACAGACATTAGGCACAGACACAATTTACTAAAGCACAAAGCACAATGACGTAAATGGTAGTAAAGAATGAGGACCTTAATTGCTATTCTGAAAAGTATACCATAGAAGGTCAGCGCTCAAAGGTATCATCTAATTCAGCCCTTTGTTTTCCAATGAAGAGTCTGAGACACAGCAAAGGGTGGGACCTAACCTAAAGTCTTACTAGTGTATCTGACTAAGCCAAGACTAAACTTCAAGGTCTTCTGAAACTCTGCTCTGGGCTATTTCCTCTTCCTGTGGTAGCTTAACATGCAAAGTCCCATATCCCACTAGACCTCCAGATATTCAAGGCCAAGCCAAGTTCACTCTCCTATGTGAGCCCAAGACATTCAGAGGTTCAGAAAATGCAGTCTGATTTCAGACTGCCAATCCACTTTATTATTTTTTTTGTATAAACAAATTTGTTCCATCACTCAGGCAGTGTAGTACAGTGGCCCAATGATAGCTCACTGCAGCCTTGAACTCCTTGGCTCCAGTGATCTTCATTCCTCAGCCTTCAGGGTAGCTGTGGCTCTACTGCACTTAATGTATACCCTACTCTTATTACTATATAATTAAATAGATTTTCAACTATTTTTTAAGTAAACTTTTTTATTTAATGAGTTCTTTATCCAGGATATCAGTATATAAATCAGATGAAAGCAAACCTTCTCTGGTTGAAGAAAAGGGAGTCTACGGACACATTATTTCCCTGCCCTCAAGTCCTGAAAAAGGAGCCATAGAAACACAGCTCAAAAATCATTGTTCTGGGCTTAGCGCCTGTAACTCAAGTGGCTAAGGCGCCAGCCACATACACCAGAGTTGGTGGGTTCAAATCCAGCTGGGCCTGCCAAACAATGACAACTACAACCAAAAAATGGCTGGGCGTTGTGGCGAGTGCCTATAGTCCCAGCTATTTGTGAGGCTGAGGCAAGGAAATGGCTTAAGCCCAGGAGTTGTAGGTTGCTGTGAGCTGTGACACCATGGCACCCTACCCAGGGCAACAGCTCAAGGCTCTGTCTAAAAAAAAAAAAAAAAAAAAAAAAATCATTGTTCTGGAGCTGAGTATGGTAGTACACTCTTCTAGTCCCAGCTACTTGGGAGCCCAACCTAAGCAACATGGCCAGGTCCTATCTCAAAGGAAAAAAAAAAAAAAAAGAAAGAAACCATTCTGGGACATAATTTTCAATGGCTTCATAGAAGCTGTTTTAGTGTGTAGTCCTCTGAACTCTTTCACTTATAGTACACACAATCCTTTCTTCATTCATTAAACACCAAGCACCAGTCCTGTGCTCTCAGTGGAGTATGGAGAAAAACTAGATTTTTTTTTTTCCCCTTATACTTCTTCTCTCGCCTTTGCTATGGAAGAGTTTGCCTCAAAGAGGAAGAGAGAGATTCAGACTCTGCCTGGGAGTTGAAGAGAGGCTTCTGGTGAAGTATCTTAGAGAATGAGTTCATCCACTCAGAATCATTCTTCACCAGGGTGAATCTGATAAAATAGTAATTTTCAGCTGATGTGCTGTGTGAGGATCTCAGGTGTATTGCAAAAATTTTTAAATATCATTAATTAAATTATTTTTGGAAGAAGTTCAAAGCACGGTAAGTATAGTCTTTTTTTTACTCTTTTTCTTTGATCAACATAATGTAAGTGTGCTATGGTTTAAGTATGCTATGAGATAAAAAAAAAAAAAAAGGTTGAAAAACACGATGATAGAGCCTCCGACTTCATCACTAACACAGTAGCTATAAGCCACATGTGTTATTGACCACTTGCAATGTGTCTAGCCAAATCGAGAAATACTGTAAGTGTAAAATACACAACCAGATTTCAAAGACTTAGTACCAAAATGAATATAAAATATCCAGTTAGTTTTTGGGTTTTTTTGAAACAGAGTCTCACTTTGTCACCCTTAGTAGAGTGCCATGGAGTCATAGCTCAAAGTAACCTCAAACTCTTGGACTCAAGTGATCCTCTTGCCTTAGTTTTTCATTTTTAGTAGTGACACAGTCTCACTCTTGCTCAGGCTGTTCTCGAACTTGTGAGCTCGAGTGATCCACCCAGACTACTAGGATTACAGGTGTGCGTTACCCCACCTGGCCCAGTTTTTATAACCAATACTTTTTATATTGATTACATACTGAATGATAATATTTTGGCTATGTTAGGCTAGAGATGGGGTCTCACTCTTGCTGAGGCTGGTCTTGAACCCCTGAGCTCAGGCAATCTACACACTTTCGCCTCCCAAAGTGCTAGGAATACAGGCGTGAGGCCCCACATCCAGCCCTTAAGTCAAATATATTATTAAAATTTTATTTCTTCAAGGCCAGGCAAAGTGGCTCACACCTGTAATCTTAGCACTCTGGGAGGCTGAGGTGGGAGGATTGCCTGAGCTCATGACTTTGAGACCAGCCTGAGCAGAGTGAGATCTCATCTCTAAAAATAGCTGGGCATTGTGGTGAGTGCTTGTATACCCACCTACTCAGGAGGCTGAGATAAGAGAATCACTGGAGCCCAAGAGTTTGAGGTTGCTCTGAGCTATGACACCACAACATTCTACCAAAGGTAGCAATGTGAGACTCAGTAAAAAAAAAAAAAAAATTATAAAATTTTATTTCTTCAAATTAGATCTCCCATTTGACCCCACAATCCCACTACTAGGCATCTACCCAGAAGAAAAAAAATCATTTTACCATAAGGACATTTGCAGTAGATTGCTTATTGCAGCTCAATTTATAATCACCAGGAGGAGGAAACAACCTAAATGCCCATCAGTTCAGGAATAGATTATACATGCACACCATTGAATACTATTCAGCCACAAAAAAGATGGTGAAACAACAGCGAGACTCTGCCTCTAAAAATAGCTGGGCTTTGTGGCCAGCCCCTGTAGTCCCAGCTACTTGGGAGGCTGAGGCAGAGAATGGCTTGAGCTCAAGAGTTTGAGTTTGCTGTGAGCTATGAAGCCATGGCCCCCTAAGGAGGGCAGCAATGTGAGACTCAGTTTCAAAAAAAAAAAAAAAAGAAGATAGTGACTTTACATCTTTTGTAATATCCTGGATGGAGTTGAAACACATTCTTCTTAGTGAAGTATCACAAGAATGGAAAAGCAGGGCAGCTCCTGTGGCTCAGTGGGTAGGGCGCTGGCCCCACATACCAAGGGTGGCGGGTTCAAACCCGGCCCTTGCCAAACTGCAACAAAAATATATCTGGGCATTGTGGCAGATGCCTGCTAGTCCCAGCTACTCGGGAGGCTGAGGCAAGAGGATCACCTAAGCCCAAGAGTTGGAGGTTGCTGTGAGCTGTGACGCTACAGCACTCTACTGAGGGTGACAAAGTGAAACTGTCTCAAAAATAAATAAATGAATAAAAAAGAATGGAAAAGCAAATATCAAATGTACTCAATACTAATATGAAGCTAGTAGATGATTCAATGCATGCCAAAACAGGAGAAAAATTAATTTCAATTCAAGTTGGGGGGAGGGATAGCAAGGGAGAAGGAGGGAGTTAGGGTGTCCTCACTGAATGGGCACAGGTTGGGGGGGTTGGCACACCTTTTGTGGATGGGACATAATCACAAGACGAATTCTACCCAACTAAATCAAATATTTTGACCTGGTTGCTTGTACAATAAATTTACTTAAAAAAAAATAAAAGGGCGGCGCCTGAAGCTCAAAGGAGTAGGGCACCAGCCCCATATGCCGGAGGTGGTGTGGTCAAACCCAACCCTGGCCAAAAACTGCAAAAATATAAAAAATTAAAAAAAAAAATAAATTAATTAAAAAGTAAAATTGTATTTCTTTTTGCTTTTTAAAATAGTCCAGTAATGACATGTGTTGACCAGACACACTGGCAGGCTGAGGCAGGTGGATTGCTTGAGCTCAGGAGTTTGAGACCTGAGCAAAAGCAGGACCACATCAATACTGAAAAAATAGAAAAACTAGCTGAGAGTTGTGCCAGGCACCTGCTACTTCCAGCTACTCCAGCAGCTGAGGCAAGAGGATTGCTGAAGCCCAAGAGTTTGAGGTTGCTGTGAGCTATGACTCCATGGCATTCTATCCAAGGCAGCAGAGTGAGACTCTGTCTCAAATAAGTAACTAAATACATTTCTATTGAACAGGGATGGGAGAGACTATGGAGTGGGTGACAGAAGGTAGGAGGAGGGGTGGAGAAGGAGGAAGGATAATGGCAACCAGGCAGGGAGTAGTCCTTTAGCCCCAGATTGTGAAAGACTGAGTCCATTTCCCCTGGCAGTCAATACAGAAAAAAAGTCAGGCCGAGGGAATAGAATGTGCAAAGACCCAAAGATGTGGGGAAGGCATGTTGCGTTTAGGAAATTCATCCTTTATGTGTATATACACACGTGTCTGTTATATGTATAATTTTAAAGGCACTGTTGAACGTTTACTTTGAGGCATTCATTGACAGCAGGTCTTTTAATGTATTCTCTTCACAACTACTCGGTGAAAAAGAAATTATTCTATATTACCAGACAGATTTCAGGCTCATGAGGAAAGGTTAAGTTATTTATTTCCGGAAACATTCTTTCTCAAAAGCCTGAAAAAGAAATTATTCTATATTACCAGACAGATTTCAGGCTCATGAGGAAAGGTTAAGTTATTTATTTCCGGAAACATTCTTTCTCAAAAGCCTCTAGAAGGCAAGACCCTGTTATATTTTATTTTTTTGAGCCAGTCTCACTTTGTCACCCTTGGTAGGGTGCCATGGCGTCATAGCTCACAGCAACCCCCAACTCTGGGCTTAGGCGATTCTCTTGCCTTAGCCTTCCGAGGAGCTGGGACTACAGGCGCCCGCCACAACACCCGGCTATTTTTTTGTTGCAGTTTGGCCGGAGTCGGGTTCGAACCGGCTAACCTCGGTATATGGGGCCGGCGCCCTACTCGCTGAGCCACAGGCGCCGTCCAAGGACCCTCCTTTAAACGCTACTTTTCTTCACCTAGCACAGACCTCTGCACTTGGTAGGCGCTCAGAAAGTTCATGCTGAAGGAAGGATGTGGAGTGTTAAGTCAAAGTTCCGCGCGCAAAACCTAGGAACAGAAGCACCAGAGGGCACCCACGAGTCCACTCACCCGTGGGTCCGCAGGGCCCAAGCCGGACCTCAGGCCTGGGTGAGGCCTTTCAGCCCCAAACTGCTTCTCGCCAGAGCTAGTAAATTCGGCGAGGGAGCCCCAAGTCATCTGTCTACCCTGCCTCCTCCCCAGAGCCCAGACGCGCAGAGGTGCCGAGCGCGGAACGACTAACTACATCCTGTTTTGGGGGCCCGCGGCTCCCCCTCTGCTGATCTTGCCTTTCCCGGGGTGCTGACGCCAGCTCCCCTTCCCCCAATCTCCCCACCTTCCCCAGGGGTCTGGGGCCTTCCCACTGCTGAATCACCACCACCCCGCACTCCCACGGGGCTCGAGGCAGGGGTGGGGACTGCCCCAGCCTTGACCACGGCTGCATCCCAGGGGTTGGCTGAAGGCATCAGGCGCCTTTCTCAGCATCTTCCCGCGGAGGTTGGCGGGGGCGAGATACCGGAGAAGAGGACACATGCCTAGCGCCTAGGGTAGGGCCTCTGCTAGAGGGCTGTAGTGTGGTAAGGAGTAGGTGTGAGACCTAACTTTGGGAGGCCAGACTTAAGGGCCTCAGGGTCAGAAGGCCTGGGGTGAAGGAAGTGGAGACCCCGGGACTAGGCCGGCAACAGGCTGGGGGGGGGGGGGCCTGCGGACTTCCTGGTCGGGCCCCGCCCCGGCCAGCCCCACTCCCGCGCCCCGCCCCGGCCGGCCCGCCCCCCGTACCCCCCCACTTCCTCCGGCCTCTGGCTCTCACTTCCTTCTAGATCCCGGAGCTGCTGCCACCGCCCCCGGCTCCCCCGTCGCGGGGAGGGCACCAGGTGAGGCCAGGCGGGGGCTGGCGAGCAGGGGTCCTGGGGAGGGGAGCCCATTCGGTCCAGGACTGGGCACAGACGGAGGAAGTTTGCTTGCTGAGGCTGCGGGCGGGAGGTCCTCGACTCAATCCTAGTTGGGCGGGTGCGGCCGGCCGGGCGGGGCGGAGACAGGGCCACTTCGAGCCAGGGGAGGCTCGGTGAGAGTGGGCTCCCAGGGGCTGTACCAGCTCTCAGGAGCTGCAAGGGACCTCTGAGATCAGAGGGTCCCCGGCTCCGAGAAAATAGTCTCTGAAGTGGGAAAGCTCAGAATTGGAAGATGAAACTCAGAGGTGGAGTGTGTTTTAATAATGTGTAAGGGGAGAGGGGCCTCTGGCTGGAGAAGGCGCTCTCTCTGTTCCGGTCAGTTGTGACATTTGTGAGGCTGAGAGAGGGGCGGTGTCTGGGGCCTCTGAAGCCCGAGACTGCAAAAAAAGATCTCTCTCCCTGCAAGATCGATGCTAATCCAGACCTTCACTCTTAGCCTGCAGCCCAAGGGTCACCTGCACGCAAGAGGACATAAGTGGGGGCAAGAGGGAAGCCCCACTGACCACAATCTTAATGTGTGTCTTTTCCTGAGGCTCAACCTCTCCACCCCTGGAGCTAAGCAACAGGTATTTAGTGAGCAACATCTGCTGTGCCTATCTGACCAGAGCCTGGCCTCGCTTTTTGGGAAGTAAACTGAGGAAGGAAAAGGCCTGGTCTTACCCTGTGACTAGCAGTGGAAGACTATACTTTGGAGGTGCTGATAGTTCCCAGTGAGCTTTTTTCTGTGACTTTTGGAGGCAGCAGGGGCTCTGGCCTTTGAGAGAAGATTGGGAACCACTTCCCTGTCTTCCTCTTTATTCTTGGTTCCTGAATTCTACAACTTCTCTTGTCTTCCTCCACCCCTTTAGTTTCTACCCACAAACCCTCCATCACTCTTCCTCTCATCCCCTTCGGTCTTGTTTCCCCCAAACACAGTCATACCTAGGTCCTGCCCTTTCCTTACCTATAAGCGCCTATATTCATGTTGGTCCCCTGAATCCTCTCCTCTCCCTTCCCAGCTTCTGGCTGCTTCCCTCATTCCCACACCTCTTGCTTCCTTTATCACCCCTTATTCCTCAGACTGTTGCCCTCTCTCTGATTCCTTCCCTCTCACCCACTTATGTCCAGCTTTGGGATCAGGATCTGCTGTAGAAGACTTGGTGAGTTTGAGAGTCTATTCAAACTTCTCTACCTTAGAGAGGCAGGCTGCAACCTCCCAGTGATACAGATGATTAAAGGGCTGGAAAACCTGTGTGTGTGTATGCATGTGTAAGTATCAGTGTGTCTACATCTTTATATCTTAGAGACAAAATAACTGCCCTCAGCCTGAGAGGGCCCAGAACAGGGGAAGCCAGCAGAATGAAGGGAACCTGCAGTGGGTGAGGCTGTGGTTAGGCAGGAGGAAGCAGTCAGTAGCAGTCAGTAGCAGTCAGGGTAGCGTGACACAAGAATAAAACTGGTGAGAGAGGCCATGGGAAATCAAAATCAGCCCAATCCTTTGCTGCTTGACCAAGAGGCCAGGCCTGGAAGCTTGGGGGCAGTCTGAAGGTCCCTACTCCAACACCTGTTGGTTCCAACATCACCTGGCGGAGAGAATGGGACCAGCTGGGTGTGATAAAAGGAAAGGGAGGGGGCAAAGGCAGGATTCTGGAGGGAAAGCTGCAGCTGGCCTAACTTTAGTCTTAACTGTTTTAGTTTTGAATCAGGAAAAGGACAGGGTAAGGCAAAAGTGTCTGCCCCCTCTTCCCTGCTGTCTTTCAGGGCCTGCCTTCCAGGTCCTAAACACATGTCCTGGTCTACCTTAGGCCTTGGTGACCAAAAACCCCTCTGATGAGAGTGGGCTTCAGGCATCCTTAACATTCCCCCCATTCACCTGGTACCCTATTCCCTCTTTCAGGAATTTGTCCCAAGTTCCCAAGTTTAATTTTAGTCCATCTTGGCTATGTAAGATCTTGTTTCAATTCTGAAGCTCCTTCTTCAAGCCTTTGGGATGTAGGCTGAGGGATCTTGCTTCTCTCAACCTTCAATAGTCTGTATTCATTTTTCTCCACTAGAAAAAAAAGTAGAGAGGAACAAGTGCTACATTTTTTAGGTCTCCCAATCATAGCTAAATTTAAGGGCTATCCCTATTCAGTCCTCTTCCTGTCTCACACTTGTTCCTTTTCCATAAATTGTTCCTTTTTCCATTCCTGCCCTTCCACATAACTATCTCTCCTACTTTTCATTTCTGAACAGAGGTTTGGCTCTAAGAGGAAACCTCAGGGACCATCATAAAGCCCCAGCTCAGGGAAGAATATATATACAAGGCACTTTCCCAGCATCACAAGTCACTAAAAACCCCAGGAGTCCTGATTCCCAGCCTGGCAAATCAGCATTTATTTTAGTATTCTGGATAACTCAGCAACCCACAGGGCTGTGAAGGTAAAGGCAGGATGGATGAGACAGGGATTCTTCCAGGCAAGATCTGCCTCCCTTGGAAGTTTGAGCTAACTGTAAGAAAGTCATTGCTAGAAAAATAGGACCAGGTTGGGAGGGATCTAAATGGGAAAGTATCATTGTGGATGAGGGTGGCTTCAACCTAGGAGATTGCTGTTAACGTCTTGGCTAAGGAAGTATGATCAAGGTTGTAACATGAAAAGAAGTAGCTGATGTCTCACATCAGGATCCACATATCCTGGTTAGGAATCTGGAATATGGAGAGCAGAAGTGGTGTCTGATGTGTGCTTTTTAGGGGATCATGAGCAGGAAGATATGAGAGGTTGTGGCTATGGTGAGACAGCTGGAAAGATACAAGGTTGATGATAGCGGGAGAACTGGGAAGAATACTAGGGCCTGGCTCTAGACTATAGATCGCTCTCTCCATATATACTGTAGACCCATAAGTGGTAAGGTTTATAAGAGTCCATGAGAAGAGCTAAAGGGAGAAACCAAAGACAAAGCGTGGGCCACCTCCCCAGATCAGACTGCTTTTCCTGTCCAGGGTCCAGCTTCCTCTTTTGTCCTCATCTCATGGGGGAGGGCATCTCTCCAGGAGCTAGAGGCCAGAGGAGGAGTTTTGCAGTGGGGACAGGGCAAGGGCAACTGGCTGTTGTAATGTCAGTGCTAACTCATGAATGCTGCAGGATGGGCTAGACACAAGAGCTCAGATGTACTTCAACCTGACCTCTTTGGTTCATTTCCTGAAGTGAAAACCATGGTAGGATCATTTTGATTAAGGTCAGAGAGATAGTAGTTCCATTCCCAGGCTAAAGTAACAATCCTTACCTTTCTCTCCTTTGTGGAACTAACAGTAGGCTGGAGGTTAGGAGACCCAGAGCCTTGTCCTGGATTTGCCACCAACTCTATATAACCCTGGTCAACTTAGCTCTCTTGGCTCCCTTTCAGCATTAAGGAGTTGCATATCAATACCTCCATGAGCACATTCACTTGAACATGATAGTTCTGACTCTTCCTTCCCAAGAAACTCCTCATGGCAGTGCCCCCTCCTCTGGGCCATGGTGTCTTACCAGGCTTGATGTGACAGGCCTATGTAGTCGCTATGTATGTGTCCAGGGGCAGAACTGTGGCCCTTTCCTCAACGCACAAAGATTGTTACAGGTTGAGTGATAAGAAGAAGGCAGAGTGTGTTGGGGATTTTGCTAGGGGACAGCAAGATGGGGGAGTACCCTGTCTTCTCTGTTCCAGCTCTGCTCAGTGACAATGGAAAATAGATGCCGGAGTTTCCTCCCTGATGTTTTTTTCCCTTGTGGAAACCCCCTAAGGCTTTGGGCAGGGCTGAAAGGACTGGGCAACGTGCGTCTCTTTGGGTATTTTCAGGTGGGGGAGGCAGCATTGGTAAGGTGGCATTTCTCTACCACCTTGTATGAAATTAGTAAAGGCAAAGGAAGTACCACTTCACAAGCTTTTCATGGGGCCCAGGGACTGTTGAGCTGCTGCTAGGCGGGGAAGAGGAAGCCAGAGTGTGAGCCTTCCTCTGCGCTGCTTGGAGGGGGAGGGGCAGCTTCCTTGGCTCCTCCAGCCAGAACTGTCCTGGCCCTGGGACTCTCGCCCTTTTTGGAATGCCCTGGGTGTTGGGACAGTGAGAGAAGCTGAGGATTTGGGAATTGATAAAAGGGCCCCCCACAGACTTCCCAGCTACAACTGTCTTGTTTCCTCCTCCTCTCCAGCCCCTAGTGGATGGCATCAGCTCTCTCCTCTTACCCTTCCTGCTGCAGTGCAGGATCCTTTGCACGGCCTGAAGGATGGAGAATGGCAAGAGGTGGCAGTCCTTCAGCATGATTTTTTTTTTCTTAAGGCTGGGAACTAGGCTCTCTTGGGTTCTACCCTTCTGATGGGGAGAAAGGGAAGACTCAGCCCTCGGCCTGGTCCCAGCCCCACACTGACCTCATATCTCCCCCAGCTTCCTCCTCCCAGCCCAGCTGCAACCAGCTGCAGCTCTTGTGAGCCTCTTTATGTCACCTCTCCTCTGTTTCTCCCTTCAAAACAAATAAACAAACTTGCAGAGCTTCTAAAGCCTTTGCAATAGTGCCCTTGCCCCTAGCCTCATTGACCAAGAGTCCTGAGACACTCCCAATCCTTGGCCCCTCAAGACTGCTTTTCCTACCTGTCTTCCTCATCACTTCAGAGCTAGCTCTGCCTGCCTTCCCCTTCACTTTCCAGTTGAGGAATAGGCACTATTATTTGTGTCTTTGTTACCCCAACTTGGTGCACCTCAGGATGAGGGAGAAATTGGTTACCTTTTGTCTTTCATCTCCTGGTCATAGAGGTTCTTCCTTGTTCCTAGCATCAAAGTCTATGGATTGATGACAGAGGACATGTATGTCAGTCTGCAGCTTTTGGACAGCCCTCTGCTGAGCTTCTGGAAATAAACAGAAGGACAAATTTCCCTCCCTACCAGACATCCAGTTCAGCCTAATGAACAACACAGACAGTCAGTGCTGGGAAAGGTAAGGCAGGAGAGGAGTTGCTATAATGCACTGGAAAATCTGGGGAACAGAACTGTGCCCGGAAAGACAGGAAGGACCTGAAGGGGGTGAGCTGCATTCCAAGAAGGGGAACACCCATGTGCAAAGACAAGAAGGACAGATTGAGATCGTTCAGTGTCAGTGACAATTCACTGACAGCCACTGTGTGCTGTGCTTAGCTGAGGGAGCAATCAGCAAGGACCTTGCCCTCCACTCCCTCCCAGTCTAATGATCTGAGATAAGACTCAGATCCAACTACATTTGAAGCCAGAAAGGTCCTGTGAGAGAGACAGGGACCAGACTTTGGATGGGCTAAATCACCTGTGACTTGAATGATTTAAAAAAACTTCCTGGAATCCAGGCACGGTGGCTCACCCCTCTAATCTCTGGGTAGCTAAGGTAGGTGGGTTGCCTGTGCTCAGATTAGCCTGAGCAAGACCAAGACCTAGTTGCTACTAAAAATAGAAAAATTAACTGGGTGTTGTGATAGGCAGTAGTAGGTAGTAGTCCTAGCTACTTATCAGGGTGAGGCATGGGGATCTCTTGACCTCTAAGAGTTTTAGGTTGCTGTGAGCTATGATGACACTGTGGTACTCTACCCAAGGGTGATAGAGTGAGACTGTCTCAAAAAAAAAAAAAAAAAAAGAAAGAAAGAAAGAAAGCAAGCAAGAAAAGAAAAGAAGGGCCAGGCATGGTGGCTCACACTTGTAATCCTAGCACTCTGGGAGGCTGAGGCTGGTGGATTGCCTGAGCTCACAGGTTGGAGAGACCTCATCTCTAAAAATAGCCAGGCGCCTGTAGTCCCAGCTACTGGGGAGGCTGAAACAAGAGAATCACTTGAGCCTAAGAGTTTGAGGTTGCTGTGAGCTATGACACCATGGCACTCTCTACTCGGGGCAACAAAGTGAGACTCTGTCTCAAACAAACAAACAAAAAAAAAAACAGGACACTTTCCTGGAGGAGGTGGCAATGGTGCTTGCTTAGCTTTTTGAGTATAATATCACACCTTGGTGTGTTTTAGGGAAGCAAATGTAGAGGCTACTTCATAGAAGATCAGAGTGGTGTGACTAGTGTTAAGGATTGGAACGTTTGGAGATGGATTACAGTTAGAATGAAGTTGGGGGGGAGTTGGGGACTACAAAAGGGAAACCCCATGTTAGGGAAGCAGGTTAGAAGGCTATACCAAGTTCCCATTATCTCCACACTCACCCATTACTTAGTGCTCATTCTTCCCCTCCCCCAGTCTCAGTTGGGACACTTCCCCTGCTTTAACGGCCACAGAGATCAGGCAGTCAGGCTGCTTCCTTTCTCTCCCCAATTCTGTGCCTGTCTGGGCCACATCCGAAGGCCAGGCCCCATGGGGTATAATTCTAGGCTCAAGGGACCACACTCAGGGTGAGCCCCTGTGAACTGTGCTCCCACAGGCTGCACTCCCTGCTGGAGCCAAGTCAAGTTGGTACTGGGAAGAGATTTTTTCCCTATCCCAGTCATAGCTTTTGGCTCTCGTTGCCTCCAGTAAAGATTCTGCATTGTAGTGTTGGCTGTGTGTGTTATGGGCAGGGGAGGGTGTCCAATCCTGGGCTTTGGAGGGATCTATCCAGATTTCGGTAATGAAGTTAGGTGTAAGCACATCAGAAAGCAGTAGTTGTACCCCCTGTGTACCCAGCCCTATACTCAAAGCTCTTCTGTCACTGAATCAAGAGCAGCTTGGGCTGCAGTTATCAGAATTATATATGAATGACTGTTGGAGAATGAGAAACACAGAGCCAAAGCAGGGTTAAATTTCCATAGTGGGCTATGGAAATCCAAAGAATTCAGTAGCCTCATGGGAATGTCAGGCTGAGAAGTCAGGAAGATTTGAGAAGGAAGAGGGAATGGCAGCAGAGAGAAAAACAGGAGTAAAAGTTTAGAGGGAAGAATGATCCTGGCTTGTTTGCAGAGGACAGTGGAGACCCCTTTGGAGCAGGGAGCTAGGAACTCACATGCACTTAATCCTACAATAACCCTGAGGTAGGTACAGTTGCTGCTGCATTTGAAAGATAAGGAGGTTGAAGCTGAGAGAGGCAAGTTATCATAAGTCCAACTGATAGGGGTAGAATCATGATTTAAACTCTTCAGGCTAGGTGTGGTGGCTCATGCCTGTAATCCTAGCACTCTGGGAGCCTGAGGCAGGTGGATTGCCCGAACTGAGGAGTTCAAGACCAGCCTGAGCAAGAGTGAGACCCTGTCTCTAAAAATTGCCAGGCATTGTGGCAGGTGTCTATAGTCCCAGCTACTTGGGAGACTGAGGCAAGAGGATTGCTTGTGCCCAAGAGTATGAGGTTGCTTTGAGCTTTGCTACCATGGCACTTTACTGAGGGTGACAGAGTAAGACTCAATCTTAAATAAATGAATACATAAATAAAATAAACTCAAAAGTCTTTATGAATCTAAAACCTATATCACATTATTAATTTTTTAAAATCTCTTTCTTTCTCTCTCTTCTTTTGTTCTTTTGTTTTTTTTTTTTGAGACAGAGTCTAACTATAGCCCAGGTTAGAATGCAGCAGTGTCATCATAGCTCACTGCAGCCTCAAACTGCTGGGCTCAAGTGGTCCTCCCCTGTAGCTGGTACTATAGGTGTGCAAGACCATACCTGGTTAATTTTTCTTTATTTTGTAGAGAGAGTCTTCCTATTGCCCAGGCTGGTCTCAACCTTCTTGGCTCAAGCAGTTATCCCACCCAATCCTATCTAAGTGCTAGCCTTACAATTGTGAGCCACTGCACCTGGCAAGATTAAGAATAATTTTGGGAGGTGGTGCCTGTGGCCCAGTGAGTAGGGCGCCGGCCCCATATACCGAGGGTGGCGGGTTCAAACCCAGCCCCCACCGAACTGCAACAAAAAAATGGTCGGGTGTGGTGGCGGACGCCTGTAGTCCCAGCTGCTCGGGAGGCTGAGGCAGAAGCCCGGCAGAAGCCCAAGAGCTAGAGGTTGCTGTGAGTCCTGTGATGTCATGGCACTCCATTGAGGGTGGTAAAGTGAGACTCTGTCTCTACAAAAAAAAAAAAAGAAAAGAAAAAGAATAATTTTGGGGCAGCGCCTGTGGCTCAGTGGGTAGGGCATCGGCCCCATATACCAAGGGTGATGGGTTCAAACCCGGCTCAGCCAAACTGCAACAAAAAAATAGCCGGGTGTTGTGGTGGGCACCTGTACTCCCAGCTGCTCAGGAGGCTGGGGCAAGAGAATCGTCTAAGCCCAGTAGTTGGAGGTTGTTGTGAGCTGTGTGATGCCACGGCACTCTACCAAGAGCAATAAAGTGAGACTCTGTCTATAAAAAAATAATAAATTAATGAAATAAATAAATAATAATTTGAATGCCAAGATGATGGACCAGACATGACCTGAATTACATTAGGGGAAAAAAAGTCAGAATAAGTCGTTGTAATTTGGCTAATAACATATATATCTTCAAACATTTGTTCATTTCCTAAGTTTTGGTTTTTTGGTGTTTTGTTTTGTTTTGAGACAGAGTCTCAACTCTGTCATCTAAGCTAGCCTCAGCTTCGCTCACAGCACCTCAAACACCTGGGTTCAAACAATCTTCCTGCTTCAGCCTCCTGCATAGCTGAGATTACAGGCTCCTGTTGAAGACACCCCACTAGTTTTTCTGTTTTTAGAGATGGAGTCTCACTCTTGTTCAGGCAGGTCTCAAACTTCTGAGTTCAAGCAATCCTCCTGCCTTGGCCTCCCAGAGTGCTAAGGTGACAAGCATGAGCCACCATGCTTAGCCACTAAGTTACTTTTTTTGCCATGGGGTCTCAATATATTGCCAGGATGGAGTGAGGTGGCTATTCACAGGCACAGTCATAGCACACTACAGCCTCAAACTCCTCGGCTCAAGTAATCCTTCTGCCTCACTATGCCCTGCCAAGTGATTTCTCTTTGAAAAAGCTACCTAGTGAACAAGTAAGTCAGAGTGAAACCTCAACTCCAAACTCTTCCTGATTTAGCCACTGGCAGCATTGACATCCTGTTTAGTACGGGTTAGACCCTTTTTACCACTTGTCCTTCTGAGAACTTATTCCACCCAGTTCAGGACAAAGGATATCAGTGACAGGCTGGGTGACTTGGTGGCTCAGGCCTCTAATCCTAGCATTTTGGGAGGCTGAAGCAGGTGGATTGCGGGAGCTCAGGAATTCGAGACGAGCCTGAGCAAGAGCAGGACCTCATCTGTACTAAAAAAAAATAGAAAAACTAGCTGAGTGTTGGGTCTGGCATCTGTAGTCCCAGCTACTTGGGCAGCTGAGGCAAGAGGATCGCTGAAGCCTGAGAGTTTGAGGTTGCTGTGAGCTATGACGCTGTGGGACTCTACCCAGGGTGACAGAGTGAGACTCTTTCAAAAAAAAAAAAAAAACCACCAGGCCTGTCACAGTGACTCACATCTGTAATCCCAACACTCTGGGAGCCTGAGGCAGATGGGTTGCTTGAGCTCAGGAGTTTGAGACCAGCCTGAACAAGAGGGAGACCACATCTCTAAAAATAGCTGGGCAGGAACCTATAGTCCGAGCTACTAGGGACTAAGGCAATAGGATCACGTGAGCCCAAGAGTTTGCTGTGAGCTATGATGCCACAGCACTCTACTCAGGAACAGAGTGAGACTCGTCTCCAAAAGAAAAAAAAAACAAAAAAAAAAAAAATTTTTTTTTTTTTTTTTTTTTTTTTTTTAAGCTAAAATATTTTTTTTGGGATAAATAATAATTTCTGTTTTAGACATAAATAGGGAGAATTATGATGACAACACAAAACACATCAATAATAAGTACTTGCTGCTTTTTTAAAAACATTTTTGC
>CAUYPK010053120.1:0-35569 GCA_963574355.1 Loris lydekkerianus | reverse complement strand
ATGGGCACTCGGGCTTCTTCCATGACTTAGCAATTATGAATTGGGCTGCAATAAACATTCTGGTACAGATGTCTTTGTTATATTGTGACTTTTGGTCTTCTGGGTATAAACCTAGTAAAGGAATTATAGGATCAAATGGCAGGTCTGTTTTTAGATTTCTAAGTATTCTCCCAACATCCTTCCAGAAGGAACATATTAGTGTGCATTGCCACCAGCAGTGTAGAAGTGTGCCCCTTCCTCCACATCCACACCAACATCTCTGGTTTTGGGATTTTATTATGTGGGCTAGTCTTTCTGGGGTTAGGTGATATCTCAAAGTAGTTTTGATTTGCATTTCTCTGATGATTAGGGATGATGAGCTTTTTTTCATGTGTTTGTAGATTGTGCGTCTGTCTTCTTTAGAGAAGTTTCTCTTCAAGTCCCTTGCCCACCCTGAGATGAGGTCACATGTTCTTTTCTTGCTAATATGTTTGAGTTCTCTGTGGATTCTGGTTATTAGACCTTTATCAGAGGTATAACCTGCAAATATTTTCTCCAATTTTGAGGGCTGTCTGCTTGCTTTACTTACTATGTTCTTGGCTAACACTTGCTTTTTTCTGATTACCGTTTGCCTGAAATATAGATGACCATCCTTTCACCTTGAGTCTATATTTGTCTTTTAAGGTAAGATCTGACTCTTGTTTGCAGCAAATATATGGCCTGAGTTTTTGTATCCAGACAGCTAACTTATGCCTCTTTAGAGGACAGTTTAAGCTGTTCACATTAATGGAGAATATTGATAAGTCTGGTAAAATTTTGGGTATTGAGTTTTTCTAAAGTCCAGTGGACATTTTTAATCCTTTCCCCAGTGTGGTAATTGGAGTTTGATCAGAAGTTTCTGAGTGAGTTTACTTTTGTGGTAGAGGATTGGGTTGGTCATTGTGGAGGATAGGTCTGAGAATATCCTGAAGAGTTGGTTTGGTTATGGCAAATTTCTTCAATGTATGAATGTCATTAAAGTATTTAATTTCTCCATCATAAATGGAACTCAGTTTAGCTGGATACAGGATCCGGGGTTGAAAGTTATTTTGCTTTAGGAGATTAAAAGTTGATGACCACCCTCTTCTGGCTTGAAAAGTTTCAGCAGAGAGATCTGCAGTCATTCTAATATTCTTTCCTTTGTAGGTAATGGCTTTCTTACGTCTGGCTGCTTTGAGAATTTTCTCCTTCATATTAACTTTAGTGAAGTTAATTATGATATGCCTCGGGGATGTCTTATTGGGATTGAGTTGTGCTAGGGTTCTGAAACTGTCTGCTATCTGAATTTGAGAATCTCTAGGCATGTCTGGAAAATTCTCTTTTATAATTTCATGGAGAAGGGCCTCTGTGCCTACAGAGGCTACTTCATCGGTTTTAGCGATTCCAATGAGGCGGATATTAGCCTTCTTCGAATTATCCCAGAGCTCTCTGAGAGAATGATCCATTTTTGTTCTCCATTTCTCTTCCTCTTTGAGAGTTTGGGAGTGTTCAAAGGCTTTGTCTTCAATGTCAGAAATCCTTTCTTCTGCTTGCTCCACTCTGTTACTGAGGGATTCTACTGTATTTTTCAGCTCTTTGAGAGCTGCAAATTCTTGCTTCAGTGTGTCTAAATCTTTGGTGGTTTTGTCTTTAAATTCATTAAGTTCTTGAGACAACTTTTAAATTTCTCCTTGAATTCCTAATTCTGACTTTTAATTGTTGCTCGAAGTTCTAATTCCAAATTTTCCTCAACTTTATTGATCTTGTTTGCAATCCAAATTCTGAATTTGATTTATGACATCTTGGCAAGCTATTTATGAATAAGATCTTTAGTTACATCAGCCATATTTTTCCTTGGGGGGGTTGATCTATTCTGGTTATTCATGTTACCAGAGTTTTTCCACTGATTCCACCCCATGATTGTTTTACACCCTTTGATTTTTTTCCCTGGAGCTTTGTCGAGGACTGGTACAGTGCTATGGCCTGAGAAACTGGGGCCCTGTTTGGTGTGGTTGGGCTAAGTGCTTCTGTCTTGTTTTCAGCTGGTTTCTGTTTGACCCTAGTGAAACAGTTACTCTGGGTTGAAGTCTCAGCTGTGGAGAAATACCAGCATTTAAGTCACCCCGCCCACCACAGTCAACAATTGGAAAAGGAAAATCAAACCTTCCTACAACTACGCACCCAGGGCACCACCTGAATAGTCCTCAGGCAGTTGGCTCAGTTCAAAAGGTCCAAATCAATTGTCTCAGTCAGCACCTGTCTTGGGTGGGAGAGTTTAAGAGGTCTCTGGGAACTGGATCACAGAGGTCTGGTGACTACTTTGATATGGCTTGCTCCAGTGTTGTGTGGAGTCAGGAGGACCCACCCAGCAAATAGATCAGTCTGGGAAGGTTGATATCTCCTTCCCTGCCTTACACCTCTGTCACACCGAGTCACTGATAGCCCTGCAGTTGGCTGACCCAGTTGCCTGTAGTGAACTGATACTCCAGGGGTTTAGACCTGCCTGATTCACAAGGATTCTATTTCTGTTCAGCCAGGCTGCTGTGCTCTGCCTCTATGTAGCAGGAGGAGGCGAGGCCTGACAACCTCGGGTGCTTGATGAAGACTGGGGGGTGTTTGCTCAGTTCCAGCCCTGCCTCTGATTGATGTTACTGACAGAACAGAACAGAACAACTTTATAGGATTTTGTTTCTGTTCTGCTAAATTCACCTGTCAGTTCTATCCTGCAGCCTTCCTTTGTCTATAGGCTGATGATCCCCTGAGGTCCAGGTGCCTCTTAGGCTCAGTGAAGCAGTCCTCTGGGTCAGCCCTGCCCTGGGAACTTCCGGGTCTGCGAGTGCGTTTCTAGTCCCTGTGCTCCACCCAGGATTTGCCTTAGGCAAATCCCTTACTCACGGGGCCTCTGTTTCTGTCCTGGATCTGTTTGTGGTGGTTCCGGCCTCCTCTGGTTGCCCAGGCAGACAAGGGGTGTGGCTTCAGAATATCCGGGAGAGAGCCGTCTTGTTGCTAAAAGATGGCTGCTGTTCGGTGCCTCAGGGAACTGTTGCTCTGGTGTGGTTCCCTCTCAGCCGACCACCCTCTCCTCGCTCCCATGCCCCAGAGTCAGCGCTGACCATCTGCAGTTCAGGCACTTTCCACACCCCTCGAGAATTCACCCAAGAATCTGGACTCCTGGGGGACTGGCCTCCAAACTTCAGAGTGAGAGTGGAGGGGAGTGCTGGGAGCTCAGATTTTCAGATAGAGAATATATACAGTTTTATACAATTTTATGTCTGGCAGTATTGCTGCTAAAAGACGGCTGCTGCTCTGTGCCTCAGGGAACTGCTGCTCTGGTGTGGTTCCCTCTCAGCTGACCATCCTCTCCTCACTCCCGTGCCCCAGAGTCAGCACTGACCAGTTGCAGTTTAGGCACTGTCCACACCCCTCGAGAAATCACCCAAGAATCTGGACTCCTGGGGGACAGGCCTCCAGACCTCAGAGTGAGAGTGGAGGGGAGTGCTGGGAGCACAGAATTTCAGGTAGAGAATATATACAGTTTTATAAGTTTTATGCCTGGCAGGAGAACGCCTTGGCACCCTAGTAGGGGAGGTAGGTCCAGTTTTTAGACGGTCTCTCCTGTGAAGTGTAGTGGGAAGACCTTTGAACTCTGCCCGTTTGTTTGTGGGGCACTTCGAGCTGTTCTCATTGGGGAGGGGACTTCCGTCTGCTTGGTGGCGGATTTTGTACCTTTCGTTTATATCTTTGGGGTCACAGCTCGCTTCAGCGGGGTTGCTATGTGTTCTTCAACCTTCTCTCTTTGTGCAACTCTAATCTACCAGGTTACTTGCTAAATTTCTGTCCTTTAACTCTCCTTCTGGATGGGAGCCTCTGTGGAAAGCTGGCTTCCGTCAGCCATCTTGTCTCTGCCCATGCTCTGATCATCAGTTTCTTTATTTTTAAAAATAGGAATCAGCTACTTCCCAGATGACTGACAGCATTATTTCATCCTTGTCCATGGGGTCTTTCATTCTTAGGGCCTTTGGAATTGAGGATAAAGCTTCATCTACAACTTCTGAGATCTTGAAATTCATAGACACTGAATGGTGCAGGTATACGTGCTGTTGTCCAGCAGCCGCAAGGTGAAGCTGTACTTGTGCTCCAGGATCCTGCTGCTGCCACTCATCAAGCTGCTCAGCATCTTCCCACTCACCTGCCCCAAGAGTGATGCGCCAGTGCTGTGGACCCTGGACCAGGAGCCCCTCAGCCCTGCAGCTCCGCGCCGACCTCGGGCAGCTGCACCATCACTCCGGCCCTTGGCTGCCGCTGCCTCCTGTCGGCCTGTTCCTGCTCTTTCTCCTTCTCCTCCTCCTCAGCCGCCACCTCCTCCCCCTAAGCTCAGAGCCAGCATTGGGATCCAACGCCTCAATGCCCCACTGTCTACTATTATGTTTAGTTAAAAAATCATAATGGTATACATTTGTGGGGTAAAATATTTTTTGATATATGTATACAATGTAGAATGTGGAATGAATAAATCAAGCTAATTATGACAAGCTAATTATGACAACATAACTGCTATCACCCATCATTTTTTGTGGTGAGACTTCTGAAATTTATACTCTTAGCCATTTGTAGAACATTAATATTGCCAATAGTCACTCTGGTCTGCAGTAGCACTCAGATAGTCACTCCTCCTAAACTGAAACTTTGTATAACAACTTTGACAAACAATTCCCTCCTTTCTCTTCAAGCCCCTTGTCCACCCCAGTCCTCTGGTAACCAGCTTCTCTCCTCCTATTCCATGAGTTTGGATGTTTTAGATTCTGCATAGACATGAAGTCACGTGCTACTTGTCTTTCTGTGGTTGCCTTGTTTCACTTAGGATAATGTCTTCCGGGCTCATGCATGTTTCAGCAAATAATAGGATTTCCTTATTTTTATGGCTAAATAATATTCCACTGTGTTTATATGCCATGTTTTCTTTATCCATTCATCTGTTGATAGACACCTAGGATTTTTCCATATCTTGGCTATTGGGAATGGTGCTGCAATGAACATATGATGCAGATATCTTTTCAGTGTATCATTTTCATTTATTTTGTATATATACCCAGAAGCGTGATTGCTAGGTTTCATAGTAGTTCTCTTTTTAATTTTTTGAGGGAGCACATCCCATTTTTCATAATGGCTGTACTAGCTTTCATTGCTACCAACAGTGAATACATTCTCGCCAGTGTGTTGTCTTTTCCTTTTTTGATAATAGCTATTCTAACCATTCTCATTGTAGTTTTAAAATTCATATCTCTAATGGTAAATAATGTTGAGCATTTTTTTCATAAACTTGTGTACCTTCCTTTGATAAATGTCTGCTCAGGTCCTTTGTCTACTTTTACTTTTTTGTTTTTTGCTGTTGAGTTGATTGAGTTCACTATGTATTTTGGATATTAACCTCTTATTGGACATATCAGCTGAAAATGTTTTCTCCTTTTCTGTGGATTATTTTTCCACAGAAAAATAATTGAATTGAAAAACAATTGGTTAATTGTTTCCTTTGCTGTGAAGAAGCTTTTTATTTTATTTTATTTATTTATTTAGACAGAGTCTCACTTTGCATAGCTCACAGCAACCTCAAACTCTTGGGCTCAAGCGATTCACTCATCTCAACTTTCCAAATACGCAGGACTACAGGCACCCACCACAGTGTGCAGCTGTTTTTAGAGACCAGGATCTCGTTCTTGCTCAGGCTGGTCTGCCTGGGCCTTTCAGAGTCCTAGGATTATAGGCGTGAGCCACTGTGCCCAGCCTGTGGCGTAAAGCTTATTAAGCTTTTTAAATTCTTGCTACCCCATTTGTCTTTTTTTTGCTTTTGTTGCCTCTGCTTTTGGGGTTATATCCAAAAACTCATTGGCCAGACTATGGGGCTTTTTCTCTGTTTTCTTCTAGTAATTTTACAGATTCAGGTGTTATATTAAGGTCTTTATAATTTATTTTGAGATTAGTTTTATAGACGGTATGAAATAAGGTTCTAATTTTATTCTTCTGCATGTGTATGTAATATTTTCCCAACACTATTGAAAAGACTGTCCTTTCCCTATTGTGTGTTCTTGAGAGCTTTGTTGAAACTCAATCCACCGTGAATGTGTGGATTTATTTCTGAGCTTTCTGTCTTGTTCTGCTGGTCAACATGCTTCTCTTCCCCTTTTTATGTTTTGTGCAACTACTGTTGGTTTTTGCTTACATAAAACATTTTAATAATAGGCGTTTCTAAGGTGATACCAACTTATCTTTAATCAAATACAAAAGAGTAGACACTTGTACCTATCCTCACCGCGTTTTACATCTTTTTGTAATTTGTATCCCTTAACACTTTATTGAAGCTAAAATTGTTAATAGTTTTGTCTTTTAACCTTTATGTTAGAGATAAAATTGCTTTATATACCACCCTTACAGTACTGGATTATTCTAAATTTGACCATGTGTTATTTATACCACTGAGTTCTTTGCTTTCATGTTTTATGTTATTAATTAGCACTATTTTTTTCAGCTTAAGGAACATGCTTTGATAATTCCTGTAGGACAGGTCTAGTGGCAATCAGCTCCCTTAGTCTTCATCCTGGGTACCATCTTCTATCCCTTCACATTAGAAATGTGTTGGTGAACATAGGTTAAACTGAAGGTTGGGGAGAGGAGAAGAGAGGCACGGTATAGAAGTGAAGAAACTTCAACTTAAATATTGAAATGCTTGACATTAACTGCTCTATGGTGGTCTCATGGTCAGGATTGTTTGTTATTAATATTTATTTCCTCTTACACAGTTTGCTAGCTGTAGCCTCTCTTTTTCCTTCCTTGTCTAACTTGCATTGATGAAAACATAACATGGTTATCAAATCTGTTTTGAGGAAATATGTGCTTTTATTAATTAAACCATTTATTTTCTACTTTCTACGAAAAATACAGATTAATTTATCCAAATTCAGTGAGCTATTTATATGTTTATTTATTTTAAATGAATTTATCATGGATATATGGCCTTAGCCAGGTCTATTCTGGACAGAATTCACTTGTGTCGCTCTCCCCCTACCCCCATTAAAATTTTTTGTCTAAGAATTTTTCACAATACAGCCAAATGACACTTTTATAAGGAAATGATCTGGAAAAGTTAACTATTTCTAGACATAAATTATCCCTGTAGTAGTAAATTGTATGTTATATATTCTTGGATCAGTCTTCTGGGACACAAAGTGAATTGGAGACCTAAACATTTTCCTGTCGATTTGGGGAAAATACACAATTTTTTTTTTTTTTTGCAGTTTTTGGCTGGGGCTGGGTTTGAACCCACCACCTCCAGCATATGGGGCTGGTGCCCTACTCCTTGGAGCCACAGGCGCCGCCCAATACACGATTTTTTTAAACAAAACTTTTCATTTTAAGATAATAGTAGATTCATGTGTAATTGTAAGAAATTGTATGGAAAGGTCTTGTTTGCTCAGTTTTCCTCAATGGCAACATCTTGCAAAACTCAGTACAATTAGGTAATTTTATCATTACAGTCAAGAACCAGAACATTTTCATCTCAAAAGGCTCTGTCATGTGGCCCTTCTGTAGGGACACTCCCTTCCTCCTACTCCCTCCCTTAACCCCTGGTAACCACTAATCTGTTCATCTCTATAATTTTTTATTTCAAGAATGTTATATAAATGAAATCATTTTTTATTATTCCAATTTTTGGGGATTGGTATTTTTTTTCACTTACCTTAGTTTTCTGTTTTTATCCAGGTCATTGCATGTATCAGTGTTTTGTTTTGTTTTTTATAGTAATAATACTTCATGGTACACAGTACAACAATTTGCTTATCTATTCCCCACCCATTAGAGGACATCTGAGTTGTTTGTAGGTTTTGGCTGCCATGCATAAAGCTACTATGAACATTCATGTATAGATTTTTGTGAATATTTTATTTCTGTAGGATAAATGTCAGGTGTACAATTGAGTTGGATGGTACTTACATATTTAGTTTTCTGAAGAAATTGCCAAATATTTTTCTAGAATAACTGTACAATATTTTTCTTTTTGAGACAGTCTCACTTTGTTGCACTCAATAGAGTGCTGTGATGTCACAGCTTGCAGCGACCTCCAACTCTTGGGCTTAAGTGATTCTCTTGCCTCAGTCTCCCAAGTAGCTGGGACTACAATGTCTAGCTATTTTTTTTTTTTTTTTTCTTGTTGTTGTTATTGTCACTGTTGTTTAGCAGACCTGGGCTGGGATCAAACCTGCTGGCCCAGGTGCATGTGGCTGGCACGCTAACCACTGAGCATGGGCACGGAGCCTGACTGTACAATTTTATGTTCCCATCAGCAAAGTGTGATTGTTCTCATCCTTGAATCCAGCATTTAGTATTACCACTGTTTTTAAAATTTTGTCCATTCTGATGTGTAGTGATAGCTCATTTTGGCTTTAATTTGCATTTCCCTAAGGACTAGTAATGCTGAACATCTTTTCCCCACATTCTAATTGAGTCATTTGTTTTCTTACTGTTAAGTTTTGAGGGTTGTTTATTTTTTCTAGACCTTAGAACTATGCTAGATGTATGTTTTGTAAATATTTTATACATGCCTGTAGCTTATCTTTTCCTTCCTTACTGAGGTCTTTTGCAGAGCAAAAGTTTTTAATTTTGGTGAAATCCAATTCATAAATTTTTCCTTTTGTAGATTGTGGTTTCTGAGTTATGTCTAAGAACTCTGCTTAGTCCAAAATACTAAAGATTTTCTCCTTTTTTTTTTTTTTTTGGTAAGAATTTCACAGTTTTGCCTTTTACATTTAAGTCCATGATTCATTTTGAGTTAATTTTTATATAAGGTGTAGAGGTTGAATCTTCCAATCCATGAACAGGATATGTCTCCTTGATTTTCTTTCATCAGATTTTGTGGTTTTTAGCATGCAAGTTGTATACATTTTTTTTTTTTTATTTACACTTAAGTATATGATGTTACATTTTAATTTCAGTGTTCACATGTTTATCGCTGGTATCCAGATATATTTATTTTGTATATTTACCTTATATCTTGTGTCCTCACTAAAGGCACTCAATAATTCTAGTTTTATGTGTATTTGTCCTTGGTATACATGGGGGTTGGTTGCAGCCCTCCCCATAGACAACCAAAGTTTACACATACTCAAATCTCACAGTCAGCCTTGTGGAACTTGCACAAACAAAAAGTCAGCTCACAGTGTATGCAGATTTTTTAATCCCAAGAATACTTTATTTTCGATCAGTATGTGGTTGGAAAAAAAATATCCAAATATAAGTGGACCCAAGGAGTACAAACCTCTGTTGTCAACTCTGTGTGTGTGTGTGTGCACGCGTGTAAAAGAGTCTCAAAATTTTCTACAAAGATAACTATGTTATCATTAGGTAAGGAAAATTTTTTTCCCCTATTTCTTTTATCTGTACGCCTATGTGCTATGTTGAAGAGAGTGTATAGAATTGGTGTTCTTTTAACCTTTTGTAGAATTGTCCAGGAGTTTTAAAATTATGTTTAAAATTATATATTAAATATCCCTAACAATTATAGGGAAAGTCCTGAGTCTCCACTAGGCCTGACACCAGTTCAGTTCAAGAAGAGAGGATGCTCTGTTACTGCTAAGTGGAGATGGAATTCCATCTTCCCACCTGGTTTCCACTGACATCGGCAGCAGGTGCTGAAAGTCTCTGCCCCGTATTCAGCCTTCTCAGACACCACCCTAGTGAGTGTGTTGGGGTGTTTCAATACAGCCTGAAAAAAGTGGAAATGTAGGCTTCCCCACTTGGCTTTGCTGGTGTGGGTGTTTGGAGCCACATTTATTTTTAGTGAGTTTGACTAGAGTTCTAGCTGAGTGCTGTGGCTCTTGGTTAGATTGTTGGCCTTGTAAACAGAGGCTGTGAGTTTGAGCCTTGCCTGGGCCTTATTTAAAAGATTTCTGTCTGACTGGGCTGCCCTGTTCCTTTTCTTTGAGCTAAGGAGAGTGGACTTCTGTTGAGTTTTCTTTTGGCTGTCCTTGTTTTATCAGGTTCCTGGCCTTTTCCGATCTAAGTTTGAGATATATAAGCAAAAAGAAAACACAGGGAACTCACTATTGTGCTTTTCCTTAAGACCCAGTGTTCCTTCTGGAAAAAGAAAAGAAGGTCTGCCTTCTTTTCTTTACCTTTCAAATTCATCTTATGTTTGTTTATTTATAATTTCCAGTGTGTTTAATTGTATTTATTGTGGTCCGGGCCCCATACTGATTATTTGAAGACTGTTTTGCTTATCTGTGGTGTCAGATATCATGAAAAAATCCGCATGGACCTGTTCTTTTTGCGCAGCAAATTTTGTTAGTGTTTGTGTATCTAATATGTAGTCCAAGGCAACCCTTATTCTTTAAATTTGCTGAAAGAAGAGAAAAGGTTGGAAACCCCTGAATCAAAAGACAGTGGTCCACCCTATAAAAATACTTTAATTACTAGAAAATATTTTGTATAAACCAGGATCCTACATATGAAAAACTCCTTTGAAAGTTGCTGAAAACATGTATATATAAAAATGAGCAATTTAAAAATTACTAGGAGTGAAGAAGTCTTAGGAAACTGATGACCCATAAAAAATGATTCTTGAATATTGTAATTTATGAATATTTGAGATCCTTAATCATTATATTTATTAAAGAGGTGACATTTAAATTGTTGTAGGTCAATTATACTGACCAGTTGGAATTGTAGATACTCTTCTTTAAAACTAAATAGTTAACACCTGGTCCTTATAACAAACCCAGTAACTTCAGGATTGTTTAGCACAAGGTAGACCCCTCCATTCACCTCCACTTCCCAGACATAACCGCTGTTGAGTCAGACACACATCCTTCAGGCTCCAGCTTATGCTCAGATGTCCAGTCCTGCTTTGCTGCCTCACCTGCTCACTCACCTTTCCTCTCTAGCCCCTCTCTCTGTACATTCTTTGTAAATTCATCTTTCTGTGCCTGGATGTTAAGTGTTGAAATACTTTCAGACTTGATTCTAGAACTTTTATTTTCCATCAATATTGTTTTTCTTTGTGACTCATCTATGTTCGTATTTCAATCACCACTTAGATGACTCAGAAATGTATTTACTTTCAGTCACATTTCTGCTCTTATTACCAAGCCAATAACTCCAGCTCTCTATCTGACATCTTTTGGATTTCTAAACAATATTGCAAACCTGACATGCCAAAAGAAGAGTGATGACGTTTCTGTGCAACCTCTTCTGGATTGTGCATCTGACGATGAATGGTACCACTGTATACAGAATTGAATTTGCTAGAAGCTGAGGAGTCATTATTGTTCCTTTTCTAATTAATCACCAAGTCCTGTGGCCTTTCTCTTCTGAATCTTCATAATCCTTTCCATTTTCTACCAACTACCTGGACTAAGGTAGTAGTTTCCTAAATGGACTTTCTGCTTCTACTTTATTGTTCTTGAATTATTTTTTTACTCTGCAATCAGAGAGCTATTTTAAAAATGAAATCTGATCATATTACTTGTCTGCTTAAGATATTTTAATTTTTTGTATTGCACTTATGCTAAATACCTACATCTTCAACATGACCTGGCATAGTACCTCTCTCAATTAGTATTTGTGGAAGAATGAATACACAAATGGTTCACACCATTTGCTACTAACATAGTAATGCTACATATGTTTATCTTTGTATGAATTTCTAATTAATATTTCTGTTGGGTATCTTTCTAGAGGCATGGTTCCTAATATAGTTTGCTTTTTATCTATTGCATATGAATGTTAACAGAAAGGCAGTGTAAATTCCTTATAGCAATCAAGGGAAAAAAGCTGTTAAGAGAAAAAGAAGAGACTTACCTAGAAAGATCAGTGATGATTTATTAAGGGAGTCATCTGCTACCTTATGTCTGATAGAAGTGAGTTATATCCCAAAGAATCAAACAATAACTCAAAGTTAGGTTTTTTTTTTTTTTTTTTTGAGGTTTTATGCCAGGCATAAAAATTTAGGCTAAATATTTGTAGGACAGAGTAAGGAGCAAAGATTGAATGAACCACGTTTTTATATTCATAACGAATATGGTTTATTTCTATAAACCCGTGGTCCCCAACTCCTAAGCCATGGACCAGTGCTAGGCAATGGACTTTTATGAACCAGGCCGCCCAGTATCACCACCTGAGCTCTGCGTCCTGTCCCATCCCTGCTTCCATCCCCCATATTCCTTCAATGTGAAAACTGTCTTATACAAAACCAGTTCTTGGTACTAAGAAGTTTGGGGTCACTGTTATAAACCACTCAGATATTTATTTCGCTTATATAGCTTTTGAAATAATATTTAATAATTAGGTAGTATAAGGAAAAGAGTAATTTGAAATGGGGATGGTCACAGAAGAAGGTAATAAAAATAATGTATGAATTATAATTTTCATAGAAATAAAGGTTTACTAGTATCTTAGACCTTTCAGGCTGCTGTAATAAAGCACATATGCTTGGGAGCTTATAAACAAAGACATTTATTTCTCATGGCTCTGGAGGCTGGGAGTTTTAAGCTCACAGCACTAGCAGATTCACCATCTGGTGAGAGCTAACTTTTTGGTTGATAGATGGCACCTACTTGCAGTGTTCTCGTAAGGCAGAAGGGAATGAGGGGTCTCCGACAGTCCTCTTCTGTAAGGGTGCTAATCTCTTTCATGAGGAGGACTCTGCCCTCGTGACTTAATCATCTCCCTAAGATCCTACCTCCTAATACCATCATCTTGAGGGTTAGGATTTCAACAGATGAATTTTGGAAGGGACATAAACATCCAGACCATAGCAACCAGTTGATACTGGGCACAACTGTGAATAGGCCAGTATTTTCAGAGATGTGTTCCTCGCTTTCTGCTTCCTTTATTGCTTGGCCCTAGAAGAAGATGGTGTGTCTTAGTGCGTGTGACAGAGGCAGTGGGCAGCATGAAAATGTCCTGTGCCTAAAATGTGAACTGGGGTTGCTGGTATCTCTGCGTTACTAGTTCTGTGACTGTGGGCAAGCTAATAATGATAACCCCTGTTTTACCTGAAAACTAGATTGGAGAGGACTATTTGTTTTATTTATTAATGCATTTATTTATATTTATGTATTTATTATTTGAGCTGACACTGTAATACTTTACAGTGTCTGATTTTAGTCAGACAGTTGCACACCAGAAAGCTAAAAGTATATAATTTGGGGACAATAACGGCTTTAAAAAACCTTTTCCAGAAGCTTATCAGGCTGTAAAATGATTCGCATGGGCTCTTAGGGCATTGAGAAGTCCCATGACATTGTCAAAGAGTTAAAATGCTTTTGTGGGCTCCACCGTAGTCAAAGGGAGCACAGAACCCTGTAATTTCCCTAAATAACTCTTTACATTTCCTACTGTTCTCTCTCTCAATCTAGTCTATTTTTGTTTATATGAAACGAGCAGATTCACCAGCTTTATGTTTATTTTCTTCATTCTATTAATTTTGCATCAGCCACTTTGAGGCTACTTAAACAAAACACGGATTTAATTGCTCTGTTTGTCATTTCTTCTTGTTCTAGGCAATGGACCTCATCATGATCGTTGCTGTACTTATAATGAAAACAACTTGGTGGATGGTGTTTATTGTCTCCCAATAGGACACTGGATCGAGGCCACTGGGCACACCAATGAAATGAAGCACACAACTGACTTCTATTTTAATATTGCAGGCCACCAAGCCATGCATTATTCAAGGTAAAAATAGTGCCATGTTTATAAGCACAGAAGTAGGACAAGAGGTAGCATTAGGACAATGGAAATATTTACTGTGCTCAAAACTACAGCATCTCCCTTGGGAGGGCCCTATCGGCCTGTAGAGCTTTGAGGAGACAGATTATAGTGAGTCAGCTTTTCTGTGTCTAGATGTGAAGGATTCTTTCTTTATGGAATTCTTTTATTAAATATCTACCCTAGCATCAACATATTTTGAGCAGATAGTAGTCAACCAAAACCTATTTTCTTCATTCCCATGCCTCAAAAGTAATTATTTTTAACCATTTTATGGATAATTTTTCTGAAGGTTAAACCTTAATCTTTAAAAAAATAATTCTTGTTAATGTTATCAATTTAAAAATACCTATTGCTTCACTTCCATTACACATAAGAAATCTCTCTCTTTTGTATTTGTCCTCTTTCCTGAGTCCAATTCCTACCAGACAACTTTTTAAAAGTTCCATTCCTACTTACCTTTGTACAAATTTTGTATCTCGACCCAGGATTTTTTTTTTTTATAGTGCCTCCTGGCTTCTATGTTTGTAAGTGTAGAATTCGTTTTACCCCTATATTTTCTTCGTCATCTCCTTTGACCTGCTAACTCCCGATTTATGTTACTTTTACTTCTTAGGTTTATAGAATTTACACTTAATTTGGTAAATATAAATGTCTTTCATGCTTTATTTAGAACTTAAAACCATTCTTGACATTTAAAATATCAGGTAAGTAGTATTTACTATAGAGCATGTGGTGTTTGTACCATAGACAAAGAGATGTATTCCTATGTTACTAAAAAAGGTACTGTTTTGAATGAGATGTGGGATAAATATAAAAGAGAGGTGTGGGAGAGAGAGAAAATGCAACTTTATCCTGGTGGTAGGGAATGACTATTCTTCTTAAACATACTGTTCTTTCAAGTTTATGTTAGATGTTGGCCTTGCTAATGTATTGTCCACAGTGTGAGGGGGAGGGGAGTTTAGCATGACTCATAGTTTTATGGTCTGAGCATTGAATTAACAGTATTACTGGGAGGTGAGAAATTTGAAGTAGAGATTGAGGTAAAGATTCTATTTTAGTCATATATTTGAAATGTCTGCTAGATTCTAGAAAGGAAATTAATTTGATGTCAGGAGTTTGGGGAGGAGGTTGGAAGTAAAGATATAAAATTGGGAGTTATCAGTACACAGCTGGCATTCATAGTGTTGAATAAGATCATTTACCAAGTGAGTGAAATATGGAAGAGACAGAGAGAAGCAGCAAAAATACTGAACCCTGGTTCACACGATTTGGCAGTCAGGCAAAAGCAGAAGATCCAGACAAGAATGGGGAGGTGAACTTGCTGAGATGGTCTGACATGCAATGAAGATGTGATTATGGGGTTATTTTTCATTTATCCTGAACCACAATTACTGACCATTTTATCTAAAGAGTCATGTCTTGGCTCTGTGCCCATACTCAGTGGTTAGGGCACCACCACTTACACCCGGGCTGGCAGGTTTGAACCTGGCCTGGGCCTGCTAAACAACAATGACAACTACAACAACAATGACAAAGAAAAAAAAATAGCCAGGTGTTGCGGCGGGCACCTGTAGTCCCAGCTACTTGGCAGGCTGAGGCAAGAGAATCACTTAACCCAAGAGTTTGAGGTTGCTATGAGCTGTGATGCCACAGCACTCTATAAAGGGCAACATAGTAAGATTCTGTCTCCCCAAAAAACTAAATAAAGAGTCCTGTCTTGGGCTCTAGAGATTTTCTGTTACTGTACGCTCACTTCTTCCCCTTAATTGCTTTTGCTCTTTGTCATTAAAGATGTCCTTAGATAGCTATTGGACTGGTTGGATTTGAATTTTCTATTTTTCGCCTCCTAGTATTATTGCTTTACATTTTATGAGACTTCATTCTTTTCCAATTCGGATTCTTTTTGTTTAATTTTGACAATCGTATTCTTAATTTTCATGGATTCTTACTTATTCTGTTGCTCCCCTTTCATATATTGGTTTCCTCTAGTTTATGAACGGATATATTCTCGAATCTTTCTCAGTTACTAATGAGAGTTATTTTAAAGTTCTCTTCACTTACTGGACCTCTTTTTTCCTCCCAAATTGGTTGTTCTTTATTTATTTGATCTTTCCCTTCTGTGTTGTTAGTTTTTTAAATTACTGGTGATTCTTAGTTGTTTATTTTTATTACATGAAAGGCTAGGTTGATTATCCTTTGTGGCTGGGCATGAGTTTCCTCTGCCCTTACTGGCTCCTGTGTCTGCGAGAGTGTTGGCTGCAAGCTGTGTGTCTAGCCAAGGTCATGCCTCTGTCAGCAAACCCAAATCAGACCACCTACCTGAGCACTCCCACACCCCCAATGAGAAGACAAGGAGGACCTGCTGGGGTTGCATTCTCACTCTGAGAGCCTTTGCTCCCCTGAGTAGATGTTTTAATTTTCAAGGAACGTATTTCTTCAACTTTACATGTGGTAGTATCAAAGCTATAAGTGGAGTTGAGAATGCACCTTAGGTCATGTAAGAAAGTTTACATTTATTTTCTTTAAAGCAACTTAGTTTTAGATTCAATTTTCTATCCTACTGAATTCTTGGGTCATTCAACTTGTTATTATTCACCTCATATGTGTATATGTATGTATATATAAGCAAATATATAATAATATGTTAAAAATGTGTATGTACTATATAACATATATGTATAAAATAAGTATGTATGTATTTATACCTGGAGTGAAATATGTATGTTTTGCAAACTGTATGTATGTATGTGTGTGTATGTATATATACATATATTAATGTATATATACACCAAATCCTGGAAATCTTCATGTGATTCTGCATGTAAGCATGAAAGTTGGAGAACTGCCGAGATTATTCCATTAATACTTCAGTATTTAGAATGAAAAAGAATGTTTTTCCTTCAGTCATTTTAGTCTAGCTCCCCTTAAAAATTCCAACCACAATTTACCCTCACTTGAAACTGGATGAGGTAAAAATGTGTATTCGGCTTAAAAGAAAGAAATTGAAAAGGCATTCGTATATTTAATTATTAAATTAAAGACATCTAATTGCTATTTGCTTGCCATTTTCTTTTCTTTCTTTCTTTCTTTTTTTTTTTTTTTTTTTGAGACAGATTTTTATTTTTTTACCCACGGAAGAGTGCCGTGGTGTCACGGACCACAGCCACCTCCAGCTCTTGGGCTTAGGGGATTTTCTTGCCTCAGCCTCCTGAGTAGCTGGGACTACAGGCGCCCGCCACAACGCCCGGCTAGTTGCTTGCCATTTTCAAGCAAGATGTATAATGCTAAGATAATTTGTAAATTTAGCTGCTGAAATAGATAAACAGATGTTAGGTTATGTTTTTGAGCATATATAATGATAGAGGCATTCAAACTTACCTAAGAATTTGTAATTACGACAATTACCCTTTAGTTTGAATATAGGAAGGGAATTAAGAACCAGAGAGAGTAGTGGTTCATGCCTGTAATCCCTCAGGGAGGTCAAGGCAGGTGGATTGCCTGAGCTCACAAGTTCCAGACTGGCCTGAGCAAAAATAGAAAAACTATCCAGGCATTGTGGCAGGTGCCTGTAGTCTCAGCTATTTGGGAGGCTGAGGCAGGAGGATCACTTGGACCTCAGAGTTTGAAGTTGTTGTGAGCTATGACACCATAGCACATTATCCAGAGTGATAAAGCAAGATTCTATCTCAAGAAAAAAAAGGAATTATGTCTAGGATTTTTTTATGGTTGGGACAAATCATGTCAGAATTGAATTGTCAGTATCTTTCATGATGATAAGACTTCAGAATACAAATACCTACCAATTATAGTTTACATGATAAGGTGAGTAGTGAATTTATTCATTGAGCAGGAATTGTGTGGATCACTCTGTCCAGCACCTTCATTGAGCGCTGGATGATCAGTGATGGACAGACAGGGACCCCAGCTCTCCTGCTCTGGCGGGAGACAGACGCATAGTGCTGTGATGAAGGGAAGTAATTGCTGTAATGAGGTTGCTTCTGCTGTGCAGAGAGGCACAGGTGAAGTCTTGAGTTCAAGGAAATTTTTATGAGGAAGTAGAACTTGAGCGGAAGTGTGAAGGATTTTTCTCTAGGACATTTGGGAAAGGGAAGTCAAGGTAAGGAGAACAGCAAGAGCAGAGGTGCTGAGGTGGGAGAGAGCGACGTTAACATAACCAGGTAATGTTGTCCAGCCAGGGCTCTTTGGAGAGTAAAGGGGGACTTCAAATAATAAGCCTGGACAACAGGTGTAAAGTAGGACTGTGAGGGGCACACCAGGGAACGACCTAGAGAACGTGTCATGGGACAGAAAACTTTCTGGTACTTCTCGGTATTCATGCTCAGATGAGAGGATTTCCTCAGGTGCCTGGAAATGCTCAGATCTTGCTTATGCTCAAGTGCGGGAGTCCAACACGAGAATTAGAGGCTCTGAGCACACGGGTGGGCATGTCACTGCCTGATCTGGCTGCCTCATTTAGGTGGGGACCCTCTGATGTCAGGACCTTTAGATCTTTTCCTCTGGGCTGCTTTTATTCCTTAGACAAGGGTTCGCCAGGCTCCTGCTTGGAGGGGGAAGGTCTGTTCTGGGACGAGAGTGTGGGAGGCCAGCTGAGGGCATCTCTGCTTCCAACAGACAAATACACTGAATTCCTTTGTTCTCAGTGTGGTGCCCCTGCCCTGTGCCTGGTGTCCCCACAGTCCAGAGATTTCTTTAATCTTTCCTAGAGAAAAACCTTCCAGTCTTTGTCAGAATGGGTGAGGGAAAGTTTCCTAGCTGAGGAGGGTGAGGAATTGAACCTGGCCATGTACTTTCTTCTTAAACAGACATCCAGTCGGTTCCCCTTGTTTCTTGTTCTCACCCCCAGAAATCCCTGGTGATGCTCCTCCTTGATGAGTCTGGTGGGGATTCAGAAATGTCACCCCTGCCAGTTCCCAGCTTTTCCTACTGATGGACTCAGGGTTTGCCAGCAACTAATTACTTCCCATCTTCCATAATTTTGTGGTTAGCATCTTTCCTCCTTTTCTCTTTATTTTTAAGGTTTATGGGCTTCTTATGAAAACGTCTTCTTATTCTTATTTTAAAGTGATTTTGGGAAAGAATCGAGAATTTGGTGAAAGATTCTGGATTCATGGAATCAATTTGTCTGCAAAAACTTAAAGTGAAAGCATTCAAAACATCTAATGTAAAACATGATAAATAATAGCTTAATAAATTCTAAGTGCATTCTTTCTCCCCTCCCATTTAGCCTGTATTGTATTCTTCTGACACAGGTAAGATGTTTTCATGATGGAATGTGATTTAAAACAATCATTACTCTTATATTCTGGCTATATGTAATGCCAACCTGCACCTCCCTTTTAAATAGAATTATTTTTATGCAAAAGAATGAATAGTTGCATAAAAGACACAGATACCCAATTAAATAAGATGCTAGTGGTTAAGGTCTGTACTTTCTCTACCTCGAAAAGGCTTATTGCCAGTTAAACACACTTCAAGAGACATAAATTAGACTTTATGAACACCACACTTTACACTCTTAAAAATGCTACAGTTTAGAAATTGTCTTGTAAAAGCATGCATCTACATTGTGGCCCCTTTGGCTCATAAAGAAAAGATATATGGTAATTCTTAAAACTCAAAATTATTTTAAACACTGTATGGAATAATAATTCCACACATTTAAAGTGCAGTTTTATCTGGCACAGTTTCCAAAATGGATGAAATTAATTACTTTGGAGAAAGGGTAAGGAACTTGGGTTCTAGCCTTAGTGCTCTCATTTACTCCTGGGTAACCTTGGGGCAACCCTGTGACAGTTTTGGAAATTTCAGTTTCCTAATTTGCAAAGTGAGCTGATTGAGCTATGATTACTAAAGGTATAGTTCTGGAAATAATCAGGGTTAACTGGTGATTAATGTTAACGTTAATTTGAAAAACTAAGGCTTATATGACATTTTCCCAATACGGTATATTGATGTAACAATGACTGTACCCCAGATTAGCTTCTCTGGTTTTGGATCCAGGAACCAGCTGCTTGGATTCTAGTGCTGCATGAGGGGGTTCTTCCCCTCATTTTTTTAGCTCAGGACATACATTCAGTTCAACTCTGCAGAAGCTGTCTTTGGAAATGCACATGTTTCATAGCCAGCATACAAATAATCTTTATGAATTTACATGCTTTTTGTATACTGGTAAGATATTTGTTGCAGTGCTCACATTTATAATCAAACCTTGACAAGAATTTCCTTTTGGAGTAAGTAGAGAATAGCTGCAAAATTCTGTGTGCAATGGGACCTAATTACATTGTCCTAGTTCTGTAATTCACAATCAAGCCATTATTGGCCAAAGGAAAATTCTAATTTCAGTTGGTATTTACATCTGATTGAGTGATTTGAGATTCTTTAAAATCTTAAAAAAAACCCAAGATTTTAATTGTTTAGCCCATAATAAAGGAAAGCAGTGTGCTTCTTTTTGTTGAGTTCTTCAACTTGGGCAATGATTTTTATTGAGTATTAGCTGGGTATGTAGGATTTTTCTAAGAGTTCCTTTACTTTGTCTAGTGCTGTTCATGTTTTATATAGTCTAATTAATTGTTGGCTTTCCTCTTTTTCTTTTGATTTTAAAATATATTTTATATGAAACACATTTAAATATATTTAATACTAGGCAAAATATATTTTAATATATATTATCCTATGTATAATTATGGTATTTATTTTCAACATCATATCAAAGAAAAATATTAGTGATAGATATTAGCATCCTAATGGTGAGATGGCCTGATGCAAACATACTCCTTTACTTATGGCTTAAGAGTCATTTAAAACATAGCTGCTGAAGTGTGTGATAAAATCAGTTTTGGCAGATAGTTCTCCTGTGGAGTGAGTATAATTATGAAGGAAGCAGCTGGGTTCTGTGCTTCCTTGTATATTATCAACAGCATTGTTATTTAAATTATGTAGAATCTTGTCTTACAACAACATGGATAGGACTGAGGTCATTCTCATAGAGAAACAAACTAGGCACAGAAAATCAAATATCACATGTTCTCACTCATAAGTGGGTGCTAAAAATGTATTCACAAGGACATAGAAAGTGGGGTGAAAGACAATGGAGCCTCAGAAGGGTGAGGGGGTCTGAGGGGTTTGGACGGGGAGAAATTAGTTAATCCGTGCAATGTAATATTCAGGCAATGGGTCCCCTAAAAGCTCTGACATGACAACCATATAATTTATGCTTGTAACAAAATTGCACATGGACCCCATACATTTGTATAAAAATACTATGATAGAAATGTCCCAATCACCAGTAAATGAAAGGGAGATTGGAAGGGAAAAAACTTGATTGCCACCTGTCAGGTTGTGTGGATAGGAATGAGGGTATGAAAGGGGGACTATGACTATTTTATCATATAAATCAAGTGCATTGTATTGGTAAGTCATCATGTGGATAAAATATAGTAATTGTATTACAACATGGAATTTTACTACAAAAAAGTTCATGTTGAATAATCTGTTGTTTCTGATGTTAGCAGTGGTTTGGAAATAGGGCTTTTTATGTGTCTCATCGCTTATAGCCATAATGGTAAGTTTTAATTACTTCAGATCTTTCCAAAGAGAATAACACCCCGGGATGCAGTGAGTGTGACAGAGCTATTTTGATAGAGTTGAGCCATCAAGTGTGTGGACCAATGGTTCTTCGTCAGAATAATCGCTGTGGGTGGGGTTTGAGAACCATTCTTATATAGGTTAAGTAAATCAGACATTATTAATTAAGTCAAGGAGGAGTAAAAAGGATGATACAAATGGTATAGAAGTTGGAAAACTGTGTAATCAATTAAACTAGTTAATTGATTATAGAAATAGACTTCAACATCAGAATGCCAAATTTCAAAATATCCTTTTAATGAGATTATTTAACTTTATTCCCCACTCAAAAAAAAAAAAAAAGAATTGGGATGTATCATTTTGATTATATACCATGTTCCCAATACTGTTGGGTATTATTAAAATTTTTCAACCTAAACAATAAAGAAATTCTGTATTATTCATTTTATCACAAAAGTATTGTTCATTTTCTGAAAAGGTCCCTTTGCATTTCGATAAGTCAGTATTCCCAGGATGGAGCTGCAGGGCGAGATCAGTCTTTGGCCTGAATTAATGACACGTGAGAAATGATTTTGTTCTGATCATAGCCATGATGACTAGGAAAAATAAAGACTGAAAACAAAAAAACCCTCACAACATAGGGGCCTCAAAACAAGCAAATCAAGAAAAAAGGAAAAAAATCCTCAGTGATTAACCGGTTAATTTACATGTTAAGATGAGTAAGGAGTTGTATAGGTATTGAAATTCCCAGCGTGGTGAATTGCAGGTTGTGGAATAGCATTTATGAACGTTAATGTAGGAATGCACCCTTATTTGTTAGGCCTTACCTGTAATCTGTGGCACCTTTTCTTTTTCTCTGCCATTTTCTTTCTTTTTTTTTTAAAATTTCCAGTCTACTTCTGTCTCTCGGCCCCACTCCACTTAACTGTCCACTGCCTCCGCACCTATGCCCAGTCTCCCCATCTCTCCCCCACCCCTGCCTTTCTATCCCACTTTTCCTATTTAAATGTCCTTCCCATTTTTTTCATGTCTTCTTGATACTTTACTAATATCAAGTTATCAAGTGGCTACAGTATCAGGTGGAAGTCCCAAGTCCAAACACATATTTAAAACATTTTGTACTTTCTGTTCTTAATATGGTAATCAGATGACTTTGGTATGTTTTCATTGCATTCATTCGTTCCTTGAAAAATTTTTAGCACTTTTTTTTGAGATGTTAGATGCCAGGTGTAAAAAGTTCAACAATATCTGGATTCTTTTTCAGAAGCTAATAGTCTTATGGTATAGATAAAATATGTATTACTATGAGATCTTAATTCAATTGTTAAAAGAAAAAACTTTATACAAATCAAATTTAACAGAGTTTTATTGGGCAAGGAAAGAATAATTTGAAAATCACTTGATGCCCCCTGAAACTAGAGTGACTTCAGGGCTGCCATGTAGATGATATTTATGGACAGATAAAGGAAAGTGAGGTACTGAAATAGCTTGGAGTTTGCCTTATTGTGATTTGAAAAGTTGGCTGCCTGTGATTGACTGAAAATCAGTGATTAGTATGAGAGTGCATTAGTCTGCTTACACATCCAGTTGGGTTACAGTTCACCATGAACCTAGAATTTAAAATAGGTAAGGAGACAGCTTTAAAATAAATGACCACAATTAAGTTACTTTTTCCTTCTTTGTGATTTTTTTAACTTATTTTCTTTAAGTGGCCTCTAGTACATCAAGGTCTTGAATTCTTGTTTAAGCCTGGTTACATTTAAAACATGACTTTGTTTTCAAAAATTTAGTTAATATTTAATTTTCAGGAACAAATTTTTTTAATAAAGGGAGAATCCATTGTACTTAGTTTTTATGTACTTTACATTCTTATTTTCTTATCCTAATACAATCTTTTAAATAATTTTACTATTGAAGTACAATAACAGCCTTCTGTGTAAAGTATAACACTGTCTTAAAATTGTGCTTTAGATTTTTAGTGTTATTTTAAAAATGTAGTTTTGTAGAGTGTTGGGTATAGGACCGTTGCCTTGCACATCTCCAGAGCGAATGATTCTGAGTGGTTTCAGTGCTTTTTCCCTCCCCGTCCCACCTGGTCTGTGCTTTGGTATCTGTGAGAAGACTGATCTTACAATAATTTTCAACACCATACAGAAATCTAGTGGGCCTTATAATCTTTGGATTGATATATGCTTAAAATTGTTATGGCAGTTTTTTTGTCCAAATCATAACAATGGGCTTTTGGAAATGATCCTAACCTTTTCTGGTTTCTAAGTTGGGTGCCTAATATTCATTGCCTCTCCTTTGGAACTGTTTCAATGAGTTAGTGCCTCTTATGTTATTTAATTTTCAAGCATATCCAACTTCAGAGTCTGAAAAATCTTTCTGGAATCTGTATAGGCAAAGGTATCTAAGCCTAGAAACATATATAAGCACAATAGGAAAATGGAGGTTACAAATTATATTAATCCATTGGCACGTTTAACAGGTTGACATCAACTCAATTAACTCAATTAAAAATCACTTGAGGGTGGCACCTGTGGCTCAAAGGAGTGGGGCACTGGTCCCATATAGTGGAGGTGGCGGGTTCAAACCCAGCCCCGTCCAAAAACTGAAAAAAAAAAAAAAAAAAAAATCACTTGAATTTTAAATTTAGAAAACTATTATGGCTTTTTACTGCTTTAATTTGTAAAAGGCAAACTAAATTTTCCTGCATATTTAGGTTTGTAAAATAACCTCACAAAGCATGTGTCATTCCAGAGTAGATTGTTTTATTGGTTAATTTTGAATTGAATTTCACTGAAAATAACATAATTTGCATCTGGAATTCAGTGAATTGTGCCATCACAGAATAAGGCTTACGTAAGATCTTTTAGTTGTTTTTTAAATGGAAAAAATAGGGAAGGCCCCCACTGGGATTTATGCTTTCTAAAACAACCAACTCTCTGCGATGTTTCCGAGTTATAGCAGTAGTAATGAGAAGGAGAAATAATGGCGTGAGGAGCAAAAGTCATTTATTATGCTATAAATGGTGACTCTCAGCTATAATCCTCATTAAAAATAAGGCACCTATAAATTTTAAAAATGCTATAGAGTGCAGGTGAGTCGTCTAATGCAACATATTTATAAATAAAATGCAAAATAAAGAGAAGGTAAGGAATGAATGCATGTTAGATGCAGATAGTACACAGGTGTACTCTGCAAAATACTCAAAGTATTTTGTGCCATCCACTTGACTAAATTCTTTAACTTATTTAGAGATATTTGTCTTGGGCTGCTATCTTGCTAATGTGAATAGCATTTTTGGGAAAATTAAAATAGTAAATATAGAGTGTGCATAAAGGTAGCTACTGATAAAAATTAAGGAAATAAAGTTTTATTTCAAACACTTGAGGAAGTAAACAGTCTTATGATATAATAAGCTGATGGGAATTCAGTATGATCAGTTTAGGACAGAGTTGAGAGCAGTCCAAAAGACATATCACCTGCATGCCTGTACATCTGAGTTCAGCAGACTCTGGGGACAGTGATTGTAAATCTTCTACTGTTTTAGACCGAAATGACAGTCTTTTGATTAGAGCATGAAATTGGTCCTTAAAATGAACTTGAAAATCTTAACACTAGGCTGCTCTGTGTTCCAGAAGTTGTAATAAAAATCTTCCTTGTAGCAGCCCCTGACCTCCACTGACTAAATGGGTTGTTAGAAAAATGCCACTTATGTTGAAAGTCAGATTTGTTATTATGGATCAAGTAGTTAAGAGAAGCTAGCATGGAAGAGGGAGCAAATTGCGGAAATGAAATAGAGAAAAATCTAAAGGAAGAAAGGCAATAGGAGACAGGAAAACTAAATACATCCTAACGGTGAGAAGTAATCCTGTCAGACAGGAAGAATAACTTCCATAAAGAACTTGTAACACGTGCCTGGGAAAAGAATCAGCAGAATTAAATTTCTCAAATAAAAAAGAAAAAAATGATAGACATAATTCTTTTGCTTACTACAATTTCTTACTCTTCACATTCTATTATTGACTTTAAACCTATTATTAAATTGAAATTCTTTAAAATGAATCCCATATTATTTTGTCAGTGGACACTGAAAAAATTTCTGGATTTTCCTAAAAAGTAAATAAACATAAGAATCAAGAGAACATTTTACCTTCAGCAGCACAATATTGAATTCTGCCCATTTTTATTTATAAGATTAAGCAAATTAATACTGCCAGGCCATCAAAAGCAATTTTATTTATTTATTTATTTTTTAAATTTTGCTTTCAACTGGCTTTCACTCATCTTAGTTTGAAGGTTTTTTTTTTTTTTTTTTCTTTTCTTCCTTTAGCAATTCTCTTGTCCTTAGCCTACCAAGTAGCTGGGATGACAGGTGCCCACCACAATGCCCAGCTTTTTTTGGTAGAGATGGGGGTCTCACTCTGGCTCACTCTGGCTCAGGATGGTCTCAAACTTCTGAGCTCAGGCAATGCACCTGCCTCAGCCTCCCAGAGCACTAGGACTACAGGCGTGAGCCACCATGCCCGGCCCATCAAAAGGAATTTTAAAGAGTCTTGTGGCTCAGGGATTTTTCTGAGTCTTGAAATAATGTGCCTGGGAGCCTAAGAACAGGAACATAAATAGACACCTGGATCAGGAAATTTTTCCATCCAGCTTCATGTGGTTCCTTTGTCAACAGCACTGTAATCATGCCAGCTGTTTTCCATGATGTTAACCTCATGTCCTCATTACTGATTGGGCCCCTTGTCTAGAGTCACTTTCCCTGCAAATCCTTCTCTGGTAATGAAGGCAGAGACCTTGTCTGTTTCACTCACTGTTGTATGCCCAGCCTTACTGCCTGTACTTTGCTGACCTGATATTAAAATTATTTAGTGATATATCTTAACTTTTCCATAAAAGGACTATACAGTACACTCCTTCTGTGCAGGGTATATGTTTCAATTCAACTTCACATCCATTCACTGCTTTTAGCACAATGCCTGGAACCTAACTCATGCTTCTATGTGTAGATCAAATGATGAACTTCATGAGCTTTCGTGGCTCAATATTCTTTGCCATCCAGGAACTTGTTCAAAGCTTTTGGAACTCATAGGTGAGTCTCGTGTATATCACAGGTTAGGGATGGCAGAGATCAGAGCTGAATTGCTACAAAGTTGTGGCTTGGCCACCACCAGGCACAGTACCTTCTTTCACTTTTGATTCTGTAGCCTGCCAGAGAGTCTGATCAACTACTGTTGACAAGTCTCAGGGGATGTTTTTCCAAAGTGACTATTTATGACCAACAAAAATTTAAGTGGGTAGAGTGGGTGGATGGGAGCAGAGAAGGGTGAAGAAATCTAAATTATAAGGAAAGTAAAAATATGGAATTATAGAATGTTACAGAATCAATCAACGTGAAGTCATAGAGAGCATCGCTGATGAAGGTGTTTGAATGCTTCATGTTTACTATGCAGAAAAAAAGTTAGTATAGCAGGCCTGAGACTGCTTCCAAGGTTGGCCCTTTGCTGGTCTCTGGGAATTTTGCTACTAAACAGTTCCCCACATTGATATATAAAAACCCAACCTATTCCCTAAATGATAAGGGTAGCTTGCTCTCTATGCCTAAATTGTACAAAGAATGTGTTTATGCTTAGACATTCACTTTCTTTTGGGAGTCTAGAATTTTGGTAAATGCTAGTTTTGATCCATCACAGAACATGGATAGCTCAGCCCATTTAGGCTGCTGTGATGAAATGCCAAAACTGGGTGGCTTACAAACAAAAAATTGTTTCTTACAGTTCTGGATGCTGGGAGGTCCAAGATCAGGGCAACAGACTTGGCAAATGTTGAGGACCCACTTTCTGGTTCACAGAACCAGAACCCATTACTTTAAAGGACCCACTCTAGCTTATGTTCTGTGTTAATCTGGGTAGGAATGGCAGGCTGTTAGAAAGCTTATTGCCACCAGTTGGTTGGGGTATAAGTAGCTCACTACCCTAGCCCAGAACCTGGCCAGCCTGCCCTGAATCCAGGAAACAAGTTTGCCTATTCTCTGTAAGTGGGATTTTTCACTATGTTTTCTGATTAATTTCTGCATATATAGTGTCGACTTTAAAAACATGTGGTCTCAGTTGGATTGCCAGGGTTTGAATTGCAGCTTTACGACTTCCTGTAGGAGTTTGGGTGAGTTCTTGACTGTTGTAGGTCATTGTCGTGTGTGTGTGTGTGTGTGTGTGTGTGTGTGTGTAAGGTAATGACGTAGTAACACTTACTTTATGAGTTTGTTGCCAGGCTTTAATGATATAAAACATTGCACACTTAGTAAGTACCTAAGACATGTTTACTTGTTACCATAATTAATATTACAAATAAGCAACAATGTTATTTTGTCTTCCAAAACTGAGTAGTGAAGTTCTTCCCTGTCTATAGATAAACGTTTGATCAGATATTGATCTGCTCAATTTCTTTGTAATCTTTTAACATTCTTGTTTTGAATTCAATACTGTCTGCTATTAAAATTTTACACTTGCATATGAAAAATGAAACACAACTATAGCCTAGGATAAAGAAGGGAAGGGGTGTGAGAGGGGAGGGGAGAAGGGTGGGTTGATGGAGGGTTAGTAGGGGGACCACACCTATGGAGCACATTGCAAGTACAAGTTGGATCTATCAGGTGTAGAACAAAAATGTCTTAATGCTCTAATTGGGTAAATGAGGTGAAAGCTATGTTGATTAGCAGGATGTAAGCACTCCAATTTGTACAAATAATCAACACATCGAATCCCATAATGGCATAAATATATTTATGATCTGTGTACAAATGACTTAATAAAAAATAAATCAAAGAATAATCTTAAACCTTGATTCATTTTTGCAAATAATAATTTAATGATAAAATGTTGATAAAAAATAATTGATAAAAACAAATGATAAATTTTTGCCTATCTACTTATTTTACATTTCCAAATTACATAGTTTATAGTATGTCTTTTATGTATGCCAGCATGTAGTTGGTTTTCTTTTTTGAATCATTAGGAGAGTAGTTCATTTTAATAGGTAAATGCAGTGTACTGATATTTAGTGTTATAAAGTGTTTAGTCTTAATTATAACAACTTATTTTAAGTTTTCTGCTTTTAATGCTTTCTGAAAATTTCCTTTCTCTCCACTTTATTTATGTTCGTGTTTCTGATAAATTGGAAGGAATGTAGAACAGTTTTTCTCATACTGAAGTTTATCTTTCAAATGGTAACAGTCTATTAATTTACATTCAGTTTAATCAATGGAAAGTACCTATACGATCTTCCCTTGGAATGACAATAGATATTACCACGCAAACAACTCTTTCCTACCTCTGCATGAGGCTGCAACCTCAGTTTTTATTAATTTATTCTGGGATTTTGCCCTGTTCCTTATACTATTTATTTATGTACTATATTGTTTCACTCTTTGTAAATGAGAACACATTGCTTTATTATAATTCATTATTTAGATTTAATTATTTACTTAAATAAATTGCTTGTTAATCATGTGTCTTTTATACAATAGCATATGGCATTATCATTCCTGAGTCCTGTTTGTTACTAAAATTATCATTAGGTTAACTGGATTTATTCACTAAGTACAGTTTTTAAAGAAGGGCTTACAGGGGCTATATTTCTTAAATCTTTTACACATTTAATATGTCTTCTTTTTTTTTTTTTTGGCCAGGGCCAGGTTTGAACCCACCTCCTCTGGTATATGGGGTCAGCACCCTACTTTTTGCGCCACAGGCACTGCCCCTGCCTTCATATTGTTTTTGCATGTGAATGACAATTTGGTTGGATGTAGAATTTTTGAATCACCTTCAGATATGTCTAGATATTGTTTTTGATCTCTTGATTTGATTGTTGCTATGGAGAATTTTGAGGCCGGGCTGTTATTTTGTCCCCGTGTAGGTAACTTATATTTTCTGCTTAAATCTTTAAAGTTCACTAATGTTTCAGTTTTCATAGTTTTATGTTAATGCTTCTCAACCTTCCTCTGTGCTAGACACATATCCCAAACTTGTCTCATCACTCTGGGTTGGGGCTGATCAATGAGGATTTATAGGAATTAGTGCGTTTACCTTTGACCTTACAGAGAAGATATCTTTAGGGCCAGGAGAGGTAAGATGATGATTTTTTTGATTTGGTTCAAATGTTTTACCTTTTCACCATTTCTTGAAGTTAGTAATACAAGGCTGGGCTCTTCTACTCGTTGCTGAACTGGTGAGATATTCTTGACTATTTTTAGTTTGTCTGTATTTGGTTTTGAGGGGAGTGGTTTGTAAACCTGTGTATGTGCTGTTACATGTATTTTCCCGAAATTGAATTTACTTTTATGTGTTCAAAATTGATATAAGTACATATTGATATAAATAAAGAACAATACTAATTACATGTCAGTTTAATTTAATTAGCATTGTATTGTTTACATGTTTTTCTTAGTTTTCAAAAGTAGCAGGAAAACACTGAATACCATAGAAAACATCATGGGGACGCTATCTTCTGTTTCCTTATCAATCATTATGGATAAAGAATGTTATTCATCATGGCGATGTTATGTTTCCTTATCATTATGAATAAGGGAAATAATTATCAAGCATCAATTAGGTACTGTGCTAATTAAGTATTTGTACTAATTCATTTAATAGTTTCAAAACTGCATAAGTGTTAATGGCCCTATTTTAATGATTTGGAAACTAAACCACAGAGACATTAATTACCCCAAGATAGCCAGTAAGTTACAGAACTGAGATTCAAACCCAGAACAGTTTGACTTGTAAGGAATATTTTCCAAATATCATGCTGTGTCATTATAAAAAAAAAAAAAAATTAGATGAAAATAAAAGCCAATTTTCAGAAATGGAAGGGGTAGGGAAGGAGACCTCTATATTTACTGAATACATTTTCTTGCCACACGAACATGGCCAAATTGATCCTACGTGCTGAGTTTTTCTCAGAATTTGGTGAGTTTTCTGGGGCTTCATTTTTATCATTGTTATAGACATTTGAAAACTAAAGCTTTAACTTAACTTCCACACTCTTTTGGATATTAGTCAACTTTTAGATTTGCTCATTTGTGCTGAACATTTCCATTTCAAATCTTGCAGGAAAAATAGGTCTTTGATGAACCCTCAGTTTGAATTCTTGGATCAAACACCTAACGATGTCTAGTAATAGTAGTAATATATTAAAAAATGTCTTTTCAATGCTGAGAACTAAGCTTACTTTCTGCTTTATGATATGGTTAATTTTGATGTCATAAATTTTGTATTTATGGCCTACCTTAAAAACATTTTTGAATTAATGAACACCAGTATTCTTTTTTTTTTTTCTTTTATTATTCACTACCTATTTTGGTTTCATCAGGACCCTTTAAATAGAGGCAACAAGCAAAAGGTTTTTATCTATGCTTCACCCTGAAGAAATTCTCTTTTAAAGCTTTAGGGAAGGAAGTCTAAAGTCTATCAAATACCATCCTCATCAAGCACTGTGTTTCTCACAAATTTGCCTCTTTTAGATGTTAAGTTATTATTGTTTTTTTAAGTAATTTTGTTTCATAAATTTGGAAATAAATTATGCCTTTACCTCTCATATTATTTTAGAAGACTAGTGTCACTGCTTTGTGACCTTTATGAATTAGGAACTGTACCTTGTTTACCTTTGTACCCTTGCAATTTATTTTAGTACTGGGGTACAGAGAGTACTCCAAAGTCCCAAACAGCTCTCAGATTGCTTTTTTCATGGTCATGGAAGATATTCATGAGTAACTTTCATATGATCAATATGCTGTTTTCCACTTGTCATGGTCTTTTGGACAGTTTCCAAGATGTACAATAATAGAGGTTTAGGCACTTAAGTAGATTTTGTGGAATATATGGTAATAAACCACTGGAAAATCCAATCCTGCTTTCATTTCACAGTAAAATATTTCTGACTGGAAGACCATGTTGCTGGACCGTCCTACAGTCTAGATTTGCTCTAGTGTCCACAAAATGTGCTTGCTTGTTCATGCGCACATGTGCACACACACAAATTCCACAAAGCCAAATCAAACAAACAAAATGATCTATACGGTCTTGGGGAATGAAAAAGCAACTCACAATGGTAAAAATGTTACCCTCAAAGCAGGAGAGAGGCTTATAAACACATACTCTCATTGATGGCTGATGCCCAACTTTATGTAAGTAAAGTAAGAAACTCTGGAAACACAGGAATATTAACCAAAACTTCAGGAGTCTTAAAACACAATTCTATTGAAATACAGGACTTGGCCTAAGCCTAAGTTGGTTTTATGTTAATATTAGCAACTCAGTAGACAGTTGTCAAACTATAAGCCAGATCCTCTGCTTTATTTTATGCTTAAATTTTATTTTACATAACCAGGAGGTGATATCAGTGAACAGATTACTCATATCTACCATTACTGTGGAATCTAGATCAGGTGTAATTAACTTGACAGACTTTGTAAAGCTCTGTAGGCAACTGGGAATTTCTGTTGGGCTTTGAGTATGGCAGATCAAAAACTTTTTTTTTTTTTTTTTTTTTTTTTTTTTTTAAGATATTTCCCACAATCAAGAAAATTTTCAGCAAATAGAAAGTTAAATTATTATTATTATTATTGATTTTTGCTGCCTGGTTCTGAAATGATTTGCTACTTGTTCATGCTTTTATGCAGCAGTAGGGTTATATTGTCTGCATATAAAATGGTAAAACTGGAAATAGATCACTTGATCAATAAATATACAAGGAGTTCTGAGATCGGGACAGTGGAAGATCAAGGAATTTCAAACAAAGTTCTCTGCCCTACTGGATTTTACTGTCTGTTTGGGATGATAAGGTATTAATTCTTGGTCATATTATGGCAACATATAAATTAAGTAAGTTAAGCCAAGCTCAAAAGAGTGCCTAAGAAGCAGCACCTGACACATACCTCTGATGGCTTGTTTATGTGTCAACTTAGCTAAGTCATGGTACCCAGGTATCTGCTCAAACAAGCTAGATATTTCTTGTATCTTTTAAGATCAACATTTAAATCAGTAGACTTTGAGTCAAAGAGATTATGTTTACTTATGATGTGGGTGAGCTTCATGCTATCAGCTGCAGGCAATAATAGAAAAAGATTGACTTCCCTAGAAAAAGAGGGAATTCTGCCAGCAAAATATGTTTAGACTTAAGCTGCAATATCAGCCCTTCTCTGGGTCTCCAGCCTGTCAACCAAGTTTCTGTCATCGTGTGAGTTAATTCTTTAAAATAATTGCTTTTCTTTAGTGTACACATACACATACACATTTGTTCTCTTTCTCTGGAATGTGCTGATTAACATAAAACCAGGGCAGTTGAGTGCTGTGGCTTCAGCAGACAGAATCGGTGGCAGGCCTGATTTTCAGGCTTCTCTTGTATTTCCTTTTCCTGTGTTTAATCTTCTTTCCTAGATAGTGAGCTCCTAGAAGTCAGCGGGAACAATTATCAAAGGTCTGATATGGATAAAGACTTTGAAAGAGAGTATCCTTTAATCCTTCTATTAAAGTCATCAGAAATTACTGTGCAAAAAAATAGGCTTGTCATTTGGATTTTTCTCTCCACCTAGAAAAGCTTTGAGTGGCCATAGGCCTTCCTATGGAACCATGCTAGATGAAAAATCTAGATTTTGCTTTTCAAAAATTTCATGGCATTATACAAATTGTTACGTGTGTCCATGCCTCTATTTCTGCTGTAGATTATGCAAGATAATTGAAGTTCATGTACCCATGAAAATAGGCAAACTCATCTATGCTGTTATAAGTCAGGATAGTGGTTATCCTTATAATAATTAGAAAGTAGCATGAAGAGGAGCTGGTGAACATTCTGTTTCTGGACCTGGGTGCTGGCAATAGAGATACATTTAGTTTATAAAAAGAAATTCTGAGCTGTACTCACATCTTTAAAAAAAAAATTATTTCAGATTATGAGAGCATACACCTGATTAGGTTACATTGTTTGCATTTGTTAAGTAAAGTTCAAGTTGTAGTGGAGCCCTTTCACTAGGGGGTGTGCCACACACCCTTTCATTGTGCCCACTAGGTGAGAGTTCACCAATCCCCCTCTTTCCTCCTCTCTCCCTACTCCCTCCTCCACCTCCCCCACTTGAATTTAATTGTGTTTTACTCTCATGTGGGGGTATAGTTGTTTATCTATTGGTTCGTATTAGTATTGCATATATTGGATACTTGCTTCTCCATTCTTGTGATACTTGACAAAGAAGAACGTGTTTCAGCTCCATCCAGGTCAATACAAAAGATGTAAAGTCTCCATCTTTTTTATGCCTGAATAGTATTCTATGATATGCGTACACTACAGTTATTCATCCATTCATGAACTGGGTTGATTCCATGTCTTGGCGATTGTGAATTGAGCTGCAATGAACATTCTAGTGAAAAATGTCCTTATGGTAAAAATGATTTTTTTTTTCCTTCTGGGTAGATGCCTAGTAAGGGGACATCAAATGGAAGGTTTACTTTTAGCTCTTTGAGGATTCTTCAGCTTCTTTGCAAAGATGCTGTTTTAGTTTGCAGTCCCAGCAGCAGTGTAGAAGTGTCCCTTTCTCTCCAGATCTGTGCCAGCATCTGCAGCGTTGGGACTTTGTGACGTGGGCTCTTCTCTCTGGGGTTGGGAGATATCTCAGGGTGGTTTTGATTTTCATTTCTTCGATGAGTAGGAATGATGAACTACATGTGTGTTTTTATGCATATTACATTTTAATAATGTTTTTTAATGTTTATATATTCAGTCTTTTAAATACTTAAAAAAGCTGACAGGAAGCAAGAATCCTAATGTGTAATAAAGATAACCAAGATAACTTATTTCAGAATTTCCCCTTAGTAGTCTTGATTGAAAAATTAGATTCCCATGAAAGGCAAGCAAAAAAGAGGTGGCAAAGTGTAGGCAAAGGAAAACCAAATTTTAGTAAATATACCTAAATTGCATTTTAGATTTTGGCACTGTCCTTCGTTTACTTATTGGTGCTAACCTCAGGAATTCAGGGAGGCCAAATGCTTGTGTTTGTAAAAGTGCTTTTTGATATTTGCTAAAACATGATGCAAAAACCAGGTCAGAGGTGTATAGGCTTTTACTAGATAAAAGGAACAAATAAAACTTCTTAAAAGTGTATTTGGAGCCTCAAAGGTTTTATTCAGAAAATGGAATTAGGGTTTCAATAATGTGATGGGACCATCCTCAATGAATAACAAATATGCCAGCTGCCTACTTTTAATATCAACGAGGAGAGGATGGGTGGAATCTGCACACACACACACAAATATGTGTTAAAGCTAATAAAACATACAGCATTTCCAACAGATCCCTTGTGACCTACTTAATAAAATACAGAATCCCATATTATAAGTGTTTTTCCTTAGCACCTAGGAAGCTGAGTGGCGTGCTTATTGAACATGTGTTGGTCACGAGGGTTGGATATCCCTATATCTCAGGATTCTTAAGCAACTGCTTCACTCCCTCTTCTCTCTGGGTTATTTTATATTCACAATGATTCTTCTTTCTTATTCTGTACGTAAAACGTGAAGAAACACACCATTTAGTTGCTGATTTCTTTTAATGAAAATGCAGATAGAGAAGGAAATTTATTAATACATCCCTCAATATTTCTGGTTGCAGAAATGCTATGCATGGATAAGCAAAGAAAAAGGCTCTCAGGACCAGCTCCTTTACAGTGATAGAAACAGGTGTTCTCTTTTAGTTGTCAAGTCAGCTCCCTTCTGAGCATCTCAGATAAGTGGTCCAAATTACATCTAAGAGGAAGATTCACCAAAGCATAATTACTTTTCATCAGGGTGCCACAAATAATGAAAGGAAAAGAACATTGGAAGTATATTGTAGTCTACTTAATCACCATCATTTTAAAGAGCTGATGTAGAATTCCTTACTTGATTCAAGACAAATTGTATGGCTTTGGTGGTAAATTAGGCATATTTTCTAAACACTAAATTATATTTCTTCTACTTCACACTGGACTAAGAAAAGCTGACTAGTTTTTGTAGCAATGGAATATAAGCGATAAGGTTTGCAGCTGCCATTTCAAACAGTGTATTTTTTTTTTTTTTTTTTTTTTTTTTTTTTTTTTTTTGGTGTTTTGTTCAATTTGTTACGGTGTTCCTATTAATGGTGATTGAAAACCGGTGTCTATATTTGCTGGTGTGTTAAT
>CAUYPK010053119.1:0-11960 GCA_963574355.1 Loris lydekkerianus | reverse complement strand
ATTTGACACATTTTCATCACACTGGTTAACATAGCCTTCCTGGCATTTTCTTAGTTATTGTGTTAAGACATTTACATTCTACATTTACCAAGTTTCACATATACCCCTGTAAGATGCACCGCAGGTGTAATCCCACCAATCACCCTCCCTTCGCCCACCTCCCCCCACCATCCCCTCCCTTTCCCCCTATTCTTAGCCTTAAAAAAAGATGGAGACTTTACCTCTTTCATGTTTACATGTATGGAGCTGGAACATATTCTTCTTAGTAAAGTATCTCAAGAATGGAAGAAAAAGTATCCAATGTACTCAGCCCTACTATGAAACTAATTTATAACTTTCACATTAAAGCTATAACCCAGTTATACTCATTTTTTCTTTAGAATAGTTTCAGCCAATGTTCTGGGTTGGATCTCACTATATACTTTTTGTTATATATTACTACCTAAACTAACCATTGTGAATACATAGAACATTCTGATTTTTGATTCATTAGGCTTGAGTTATATGCCCACTTCAGAATTGGGTAGATTAAAAAAAAAAAATGGGTAGATGGAACGGACCCAGCGGTAGTCAGGATACATGCATATGCAATGGGAGAAGGGTGTTATCTGAAGTTAAAAACACAACGTTGTTGTTAAAAGATATAAGGAAGGAGTCTGTATAGGCACAAGCAACCAAGACCACTAGGTCTTGATTTAGGCCACTTGTTGTGAGGCCATCAAGTCATACTCAGTTAATTGTACACAGAATTTTGTTCTCACATTTATACTTTTGTCCACCTTTTGGTACATTATCTTCAACCCAACTTCCACTAACATTCACATGTATATATAATCCCCCTAGAGAGCCTAGAATATTAAAGGCTCTGCACATGTATTGTATTTCATTAGGATTTATCTTCTGTGTGCTGGGAATGAGTCTGGGAAAAGAGTATATATTTAGAGAACATCTATTGATTGATTAGCCAATGAATGAATGTTATCCTTACTCCTATACAAAATGCCAGCCTTTCTATTCTCACTTTATTACCATGGTTTCCGAATCTTGATTCCAAAATTGTAATTTACTGTTGACAATGAGCTATTGATTGCAAATTTTAAATCAATAATAAATTTGTGAACGATAGTATGAACCTCATCAATATTGTTAAGAATATCAAATAAAGAGTCATATATAAAGTATTCAGGTGTCTGGCATATTTTAGATACTATTATAAGTATCTGTAATGATGACAACTTCAATTCCATATTTTTTAGGATTTGGATGGAATGATAGGGCGTGATGGGGAAAGTGGTTTGGGGACTTACTTAGCTACTGGGCTCATGCTAGGACTAATACTAAGAAGAGTACTAAATCACCAAGGTTCTAAAACCCGGTGAAAGCAGATTATTAATCATTTGATATAATATTATTTGGGGGCTGAGTTCTCCAGCTTATCAGGTTGTTGTTCTTTCTCTTCAGACACAAGTATAATTAGGCACAACTCCAGAAATCTCTTTTTGAACTTGCTCAACCATTCTTTAATTCATGTCTTGAGTTCATATTGTTAAGTGCCTATTATAATAATAACTACAGTTATTAAGTACTTAAGACTACATACGCACACAGTTAGAAGCACTTTACATAGGTTAACTTTTAAAATCTCCCTCCACAACCCTATATAACAAGTACTATCATGAAGTCCGCTGCCCAAGGCACACTGGCAATAGTGGGCACTGATGGTAGATAGTGAATGAGCTTCTCCTCCCCTCCTCTGTAGAAGTCACTTTCCCAGACCACCTTGCATTCAGGAGCTCTCGTGTGACCCAAATATGGTCAGAGAGTCATGGCATTAACAGCAAAAAAGAATGCTTCAAGGGAAACATTTACCTTCCCACTTACCAGGAACTGATGTAGCAGGTGTGTCCACCCCCATCCGCTCCCCTGTTCTCACTACAAGAGCATTATCTGGCCTGGGGACCATCATCTTGTTACCACTGAGAAGAGGCCAAGACAGGTACAGAGATGCTGTCTTGACCTCAGTAGGACAAGGAGCTGAAGTCTACACTCACATTGCGCTGGACTTGTGTTTCTACAGGGGAAAAAGCACAGTCTTTATTGGTTTAATTCACACCGTCCAGGCTTTTTTTTAACTATAGTTATGCACAGTCATGGCTTCAATGAGATGTCTGAGCCTGGACTCCAGCCTTGGTGGTCTAGTTGCAGACCCCACGCGTTTAATCTCCATTTTTATCTTCCTCTCAAGTGTTTGACACTGAGCTTGGGGATTCACTGGGGATCAGGAAATACTGATGCAAACCTTCATGATACAGATGTTTCTAAATGTTTACAATGATAAAACATACTATATTTATGATTAAAAACTGTGGCAAAACTATGACAAAGAATAATTCTGGGAGGACTTGGGAACAAAACAAAACAGATAAACCAAAACTGGTTAACATTTTAAATTTCTCTGATTTCAGGTACAGGGGAAAGACTCACGTGTCTGTAAGAGGGTGTGGCAGTCAGTGTTGGGGTGGAGTTATTTATATTCAGTGGTTTGTCCTCTTGTGTTCATCGGTGTTGTCCTTTTAAATTTGAGCCACAGACAATAACTACATTCAATCTAATATTAAGCTTAAACAAGCAGGTCATTTCTACATTCTACATTTAAAACATTTGTTTTAAAATGTTCCCAGGCCATTTTGAAAAGTATGTACAAAACATACTCTGGTTGGTCTGTCTGTGAGGATTAGCACAACTCTGTGCATGTGCTGAATGTAAGTAAAATATTTGATCAGATAAAGATGCTCCTGCTGGTGAAGCTCACCCACCTGCTTGGTCATGTCAGTGCAGGACAGAACGCCAAGTGACAGTCCATAATTGTCTAATGCTGTAACAATTCTACCAATACCTATCATTTTTTAATTGCAAGGTAGGTCAGTGCACTAACTGGGTTAACAATCACACCTGCCCCTCATACAACTGTCATGTTCCCCATCAAGCATCTTGTTCTATGAATTTTAGGACACAGAAGTTTTGGACATAAGTCTTCTCACTGGAAAGGTTGTTTTGGTTCCTGTTAATGTTGTGGCAACTTGAGAAGATAGTTCTGCCCTCCCTCACCATCACATTTCAAAGTGCCAGCCATTGGCTGTACATCTCTTAACTGTCCCCTGGGTCATTTTGTTCCTCCCTGAATCTGAGAGTCTGGGGAGTATTCAATCTTCTGAATGGCTGGAAGCCAGAATGACCATATCAGAGACTGAATGACTGGTGGAAAGAATCTTCCACGGGCAGCTTTCCTCTTCTTGGAATGGGGCACCCCTGGCTCTTAATCTCAAGCACAGGAAAGTCTCTCTCAGTCGAGTCTTTCCTCACGAAAAAAAAAAAAAAAAAAAAATGTAAATTGCAGTCACATTCAACTACTATGTTTGCAGCACTATTCACAGCAGTCCAGATTTGGAATCAGTGTAAATGTCCATCAGTGTATGAAAGGGTAAAGAATTTGTGGTGCATACACACAGTACAATATTATACAGCCGTGAGAAAGAAAAAAAACCTCCATACATTTTTTTAAGAAAGTAACTTTATAACTTAACAAACTACATAGCTAAATTTTAAAGTTATAAATCCTGTTAAATACTGCAACAATCCTTAATTTTCTTAATATATGAGGGCTGTCTGCAAAATGCAGAGCCATATTGTATGAAAAGCACAGACAAAATCCTTCCCTAAGAATATCTCTACTGTTTCTTCATTCTAATTGGCCAGCTTTATTTCTCTAAATTCGATTAGTATCGAGTCCATCGTTCTTTCCAGTTCTTTCCAAGGGTCGGTTTGAACCACCATATTTTGTGTTTCTGCCTGTTTTTTTTTTTAAGTGCATCGGTTGGTCTTTTCCTCTTGTAGCGGAGACCTCAGCAGTTAGCTCTTAGAAAACAGAACTGAGTCCTCAGAAACCTCTTTCTTCCTTTCACTTGTTAAAAGAGCCCCCTGGGCTCCATTTATGTGCTCCTGAAAATGTGTCAAACAGTCTATGAAGCTAGTGTATGATGCGCCACGATCATATCAATGTACACAGCTATGATTTAATTAAAAAAAAAAAAAAAAAGAAAAACATCACAATGCTGAGTTCCGTGTTTTCTCACTTTTCAACTTCTCCTACACAGAGGTTGAATTTAAATTGGTCTCAATCTTTTTTATTATTATTATTGGGCTGCAATAAACATTCTGGTCCAAATATCTTTGTTATGATGTGATTTTTAGTCTTCTGGGTATATGCCCAGTAGAGGAAATCTTAAGAACTTAGTAGGCAGGAAAGCCATCAAGTTTTCTCCTCCAGCATAAAAGATAGAAGAGGAGTTAATTTCTTCTTGTAGACTGAAATTAGGCCTGGGGACTTTGGAAAGTCGCTGCTTCTTTAGTTATGATAGTTTTAATACAGACTAAATAATATTACAAGGTGAACACTTAAAAATATTTTTATTTGGAAAACCATATTAAGTATGCTGTGTTTCTGGGTTATGGAGACTTAATTTTTCATAAGAGAAATGATGAACTGGCTTAATAGCTGCATGGAATCTCACTTCAATCAGTGTGTTATCTAAGTCTTACATATACCAAATAAGTGGAAGGGCATTGGGTGGGGCAGAGGTGAACGGTGTTTGAAAAGATCTGTGGCAGATCAGATGAGCTCATCTGCAGAGGATTATGGAGGCATCAAAATATGGGCGATTGAAGGCTGTGTTAACCAGTCCGATAAAAATGTTTCAAACTGTATATAAAGCCAGCACATTGTACCTCATGATTGCATTATTGTACACAGCTATGATTTAATAAAAAAAAATATGGGTGATTGGATACCCTTGTTTGGCTTTGACAATGCACATCATTTACCATTTCAACAGTCATCACTGCAGAAGGGAGACAGAATCATGGAACCTGGGCAGTATCTGCATGTGTGCGCCCTAATGAAGACTTGGCTGGCTATTCCCCAGGCCTCTTCTCTCTCCTGCAGACTAGAGTGAACCCCCAGAAGGTGGCACCCTCACTCTCATATCCTGAGAGAAGTGATCCAGGCCCATAATGGGCTTTGTTCCCTTATTGCATTCTTCTTGGTTAACCTCACTGACAAAACATCTTAAGTGTCAATGTGACGGGTTCATTGAGGGCCCAGATGGGTGACTAAACATGATTTGTGGGTGTGTCTGCAGAGGAAGGGTCAATTGGCTCTCTGTACCTAACCATCTAAGCCAGTGGTTCTCAACCTTCCTAATGCCGCAGCCCTTTAATACAGTTCCTGTGGGTCATAGGTTGAGAACTGCTGATCTAATCTAAGACATTGATCTTCTCCTGCCCTTGGGCTGGGCCCCATACCTTTGGCTTTGGATTGAAATTTACTCTAAAAGCTTTTCTATATCTTCAGCTTACAGATGGCTTCATAATCAGGCAAGCAAATTCCTCATAATACCTATCTGTCTATCTATCTATTTATCTATCCATCCATCCTTTTAATCTCATATTGGTTCTATTTATCTGGAGAACCCCAGTTAATACAAATTTTATTCACAGGACTTTACTTACCTTATTCCCTTCCCAGACTGAATATTTATCACTTTGGAAGAGAGTAGCCCTTGCTTGCCCTGTCACTTTTGCATGAAGATGAGGTTTTCTTCTCAGGAGACCATGATAGGAAGTTATAGGTCAGCCTGATGTTCAGAAGAAAACATCTGCACAGTGATTCAGAATAATCCAATGTGCTCTGAATAATGTTGACATTTTGTGGGAGATACTCAATTCTGTTGCAAATCCTGGGACCTGTGTACATTGAGGGGATCTAATTAAGTAGCTGTGATGTGCTTTTCCTAATTTTAATGCCTACATTAGTAACACACCGTATCATAGCTCCAATATGAACAAAGAGTTCCAGGGGGCTGTGCTCTTCTTTACATTACGTCAGCATCACCATGAGATGAGGCATTGTAGGCATTCTCTATAAGAACCCTGTGTGTGAAGTCATCACTCTTAAAAAGTGCAGGGAATTTGGTCTGCTTTCCAGGAAGGTCTTGAAAGGTCTCTCAAAGACCACTGGGAAGCACCTGTAAGAAATTCTTGTATGCCTTGGAGACTGTGTATTAGCTAAGAGAGAAAGCATCAAAGTGATAACATAAGATGTGGCGATATGAAAACTTTGTTCTGTGCCTCCTAGGATTGCATGCCTTTTGGGTAATGGAGTAAGAAATGTACTAGAATAGAGAATTGGTGAAAAAATAATTGGCAGTCTGGAACCTGGTTCTCCATTGAGTAAAATTAGAAAGGAAGAATGTAAAGTTTTGCAATTAAGTCCAAAATGTACTTTTAACAGTCTTAAAATGTTAAGATGTAGCTTAACAGCAATACATAAGGGTAAAAAATCCTAACATAATCTTTAGTGTCATTCATTAGTGCAACTTTGTTGCAGAGATTTTACTGGATGGAGACTTGTCTTAAGACTTCAGGGGATTAGGATCCATGCTTTCTTTATATTTCACGAATGTTTTTATTCTATGGAGAGAGAATAAAATAATATTTATTGTATAACAAAATGTGATTTATACAATACAATTTGTATAATGCAATTACATATACACAGAGTGTGCGTGTGTGTGTGTGTGTGTGTGTGTGTGTGTAGGCTCTTATATATAGGGTGATGTACTAAGACCTTTGTGAATTACTATGACAGAATTTATATGGTTCTTTCTTAAGGCAATTATGGCCTAACTAATGATTTTGTGTTTGTTGTGTACTATGTGCCTGGTACTATTATAAGCACACTTTATGTGTTGACCCATTTAATCCACACAAGCTTTTGAGGTAGGTAATCCTATCTGTGATGGTGTAGAAGCGGAAACAGGGGCACAGAAAGGGTAAGTAACTCACACAACATCACTCAGTCCACCCTGGTGCAGCCAGGGCTCCCACGGTGCTTACTGGCTACAGAACCAGCAGTCTTTACCAGTGGACATTAATGCAGTGTCTTCAATGAGACTGTGTAGAGCCTGGGGGTGGTTGTACTTACAAAATAGTAACAAGGTGCCTCTGCCCCGTTTCGCCACAAAAGGAGTTAGTCCTTCAATGATAAACTAGTTCTAAATTTGCAAAATGCTTTTTTTCCCTCCCCTCGACCATATCCCCTGGAGGGCATAATTTATTCTCCTTGCCAAGTTTATTAGACCATCTTTCTAAGAAGGAAGAACATGACAGTGATGCTCACAGTGTGATTATAATGTGATGGATGAGCATATACAGTTTTCACTAAGCAGTAGGCTCCTGTTTTCACGTGACCATAATTACGTTGTTCATCAATAAATTTTGGCTCTGGCATCCCTGAAGGCTATCATACATTATCATCAGGGGATGTGCTCTTTCACTCCAAGAGAGTAAGAAAAGTGCAATCACGTTCACCTTCGCAGTAGAGACTGCCAACTTACCTCTGCAAAAATTCCGTGTTTTGGTATCCGCTGCACTAGGAACTGAGGAGACTCATGAAAGAACACTCACATTTGAAAGTCTTCCCTGCCCTAGGGAAACATCTTGTTTTCAAGCCTAGTCTGTGCTGGGGAAGGTAAGGGAGAGAGTCCTGTGAGGGATGTGCCATCAGAGGAAAACTAAAGTTACCTGCCATTCGCCCAGAGATGTGCAAGGAACTGCTTGCCTAGAAATAGAACCTGACGTCATCTCGGGAGGAAATCACTGGCTTTGAAATAGCAGTGCACGTCCTGGCTTAACGTGCGGCAGCTATGGAAAAGAGCACTGGTACTGACGTTTTCTTAAATGCTTGGATTTACAAAGACCCCACCCTTCCTCAGAGAGGCAGCTGAGCCACGATGAAACCCCGACTACTCTTGACTCTAAGCCTCCTGCTCACCCACAATGGTTGGTGTCATCTTCTGCCACCAATATGCTCTACAGATAGATCACAGCAGCTCTTCAGGGGCAGGAAGCACATGCTTCAAATAATTTCACATCTACCGAATACTTACAAGGTATCTTCTAAGGGTCGGGCATGGTGGCAGGTGATGATGATACACAAGATTTACGAGGTCTCTGTTCTTCCGGACCCGCCACTTTAAAAATGAGGACGGAACAAAAGATAGATTAAGGAACACATTATAACATGCCCACCTGGTGTCAAAAGCGACAGTGTCTTACTAACATTTGCTCCATAAATTCATGTGGGTGAGAATAGCAGGGAAGGAAAGACTGATGCTCATGTGTACCTGTAGCAATTTTATTTTGGCCAAAAGAATGTCTAGTCATTCTCTCAGTTGACATTTGCTGAAAACATATAGATCCTGGGACAGACACTTTGAAAGATGTTGGAACTAAAGAGATAGATAATACCTGGGATTCTTGCAGTGACTCTCCACATCACTTTCAGGCAATTTTGATTGTTATTATTAATCAAGTAAAGATAGTTAAAAATTAGTTTCAGTTGAAATATACAAAGTTATAAGTGTGCCTGTCACCCAGATAGTGTGCATTGCACCTGTTAGTTGTGGATTTACCCATCCCCTCCTCTTCCCTCCATCTGCTAGATTTCTGATGAGTTATTTCTGTATGTGTACATAAGTGCTCATTGATTAGTTCCAATTTGATAGTGATTATATGTGGTGTTTCTTTTTCTATTGTCATGATGCTGAAGTCAGAAAAAGATGTAAACAACAACCAAAGAAATGGTGAACTAATACCTCTTGTACTAACCTGTATAGAACTAGAGACAATTCTTCTAAGTATCCCATGATATTTTATGTCAATGCAATGGCCAACCAAGAGAATTCAACAACCTCTATGATGTAGATATTACAGAAACAAAGACTAGTAAAGGTGAAGCCATAACAATAAAAGTATCTGAAGTGAAACACAGAGAGAAAATAGCCAGGGGGAATAAAGGAACAGAAAATAAAACCAACAATCTCAAATTCATATTCTCTTTGTGATAGAAAGTTCCAAAAGGAGGATGAAATTGGTACATCAAAATTTTTTTTTCAATCATAACGGTCATAAATATGTAAACAATATAATCCTCATTAGAGTATACAACAATGTGTGTATACTACTGTATTCATGTCTGTGAAACTATTTGAATAATAACAAATGTCTCTAATCTTTGCCACACTTAGAATCAGAAAGTTTTCATGTGCTGCTTTCCTTTATGGTCAGTCAGGAAGAAGTCATTTGCAAAGAATAAATATTTCGAGAAGAATATGAAGTGTTCACTCACAGGATTCCCATGGACAAGGCTACTATGTACAGTTGTTCAGGTTAGTCACTGAATAAGGGTGCCCAGGAAAAGAGGACATATAGAAAATTTAGACCTCACATTGTGTGTAAGTTTCAAAATGGTCAGATATTCTTTCCCACTGCTAACAGAGAGATGAGATCTAATTTTCAAGGACTGCATGTGGCTAGTTTTGTGAATAGTTTACCTGTAGCCGGTGATTACTAATAAGCAAGTATTGAAGTTCAAAATCACACCCAAGCCTCCTAAATCCAGGACTTGGCTCTTCACTACGGTGATGAGTTAACTGAGGTATCAATTAAAATAATGCCAAAGTGCCACTTTGCGTTACCCTCACCGCAATGACAAAAAGATCAGGAATCAATGTTTAGGGTCAATCAGAGTTAGTGTGTTTTGTACAGCAGAGGCTCTCCTTCTAGAAAATGTCATTATCATCTGCATGTGTGACATTTAATGCTTTCTGCAACCTCCTGTGACATTTCCTCAGTGCAAAAAAAGTGGTGAGTGATTAGTATCTAGAGAACAATAGGGCAATTGGACTAGAAATGCCAATCACAAGGAAAGGTCAATTATCAAAGTAATTTAAGAATATTTTCTGCACCTGGAGGAGAACACTGTGGAGTTCACACCCACTGCATTTATCAGACAAACCATTTACAGCTCATAAGTAACATATTAGAGCAAATGACATCTTGGACATTGGTTTTGCACCTTCTTAGTTTAACACAGTAAAGTAAAAGACCCATGAACAAGAAAAAATATTTTTTTTCAATCATAACAGTCATAAATATGTAAATATAATCCTCATTAGAGTATACAACAAAAATGGAGTTCACTGCATTTTTTTGATGCAAATTTTAGAAAGCCTTCATAAGCATTCCAGTTATTTAAAATGGTTAACCTTGGGTTCTATTAGATCCAATAACTTGTGTTTCTGATGATTCCTACTACTTCAGTAATAACTTTTTCATAAATGTTACAGAGTGTATTAAAAAATTAAACCCTACCGACTTCAGGATGCCTTTATGATTAAACTTTAGATTACCCTGTCAGTGATGTCAGCAATTTTCCTCCTTCTTTGAGGGTTATAGCTTCAACTGTGTGTTACTATTTTTAATTATGGCACCCTGTTTAGATGAAAGCAAATCTAACAACAGTAACAGATAAACTCATTACATCAGTGGGCCCATTGAAGTGTCGTTAGAGTCCCTTGTCCTAGGGAAGCATAAAGCCTCTTCTCCAAACAGTCACTTAGGGATCCAGGCCTCTCCTGTGGTGTTACTACAGCAGTCCCTACAATCTCAGGCCAGCAGATGAAAAAAAACTATTAGTAGGATATGGGAGGATTACAGGAGCCACACCTTGGAAGTGCCACAGAGGAAAGTTGTCCACTTTTTGCTAATCAGATCTATGTCAAATCCTCTTCTGCCTGCAATAGAGACTGGAATTTTGTCTAGCTACATGCCCAGGAAGAAAGGGGGTCAGATGTAGTAACAGTCACTAACGCACACTCATTACATCTTGATAGGTGCCTTCTCTTGTGAATCTAGCTTCCAAAGAGAACAAAAACACCTCAAAAGTTTTATTTTTTAGCCTCAGTATCACAGTTGGGTAAGCTGTGTGACTTGGGCTCTGCTAGTTAAACATATTTACATGAGGCTTTGATATTATGGCTACATTAGGAAACAGGTAGTGTCAGTCATCAGGGCTCCTCCTATTCCATAGCCCCTCCCCTATCATAGGGCTTATTCTGCCCCATGTTCCACCCACCACACAGTCCCGCCTACCCAAAGCCCTTCCCACTGGATGGCCCTCCTATCACAGGGCTTCTTCCTCTGGGACCACTCCCCCTCATGGCCCCTCCCATCGGTGGCCCCTTTTAACCACCTCTCCTCCCTTCCCATGGCCGCTCCCATCCCCTGGTATTCCCACTTTCTATTCTTCCCCATGCTTGTTCTATGAAGTGTCTCAGAAGTTTCTGTAGAATCTCAAACAGAACTCTACTGTTCTTGCTTGGAACAATCCTTGACCTTCATAATATTCCTTATTAATAAGTTCTTTCCCACTTAGATTACCAAAAGTGGATTGTGTTTACTGAAATTAAAGTTGTTGGATGCAATAACTTTTGTTTTGAGAAGAAGAAAAAGAACAAACAACACATAATCTCTAAAATTGAGGCTTCACCCTTGCTTCCTTTGACTAGCAGAAGAGTTCTATGTAAGCTATACAATGTATATTATAATTATTTTGTAAAAATTACAGGACTTCATCTCTAAAACCATACCTGGTTTTTTTTGGTTGGTTGGTTGGTTTTTAACAGAGTCTCACTTTCTCACCCTTAGGAGAGGGCTGTGGTGTCCTAGCTCATAGCAAACTCAAACTCTGGGGCTCAAGTGATTCTCTTGCCTCAGCCTCCCGAGTAACTGGGAGTACAGGTACCCGCCATAAGGCCTGGCTATTTTTAGACAGGGCTTTTTTTTTTTTTTTGCCATTGAAGAATGTTTATTTTCTGGATTTGGCTACTATAAACAAGGCTGTAGTGAATCTCCTTGTATTTCTTTCTTTTTTTTTTTTTTTATTAAATCATAGCTGTGTACATTGATATGATCATGGGGCATCATATACTAGCTTCATAAACCATTTGACACATTTTCATCCCAATATTCAACATAGCCTTCCTGGCATTTTCCCAGTC
>CAUYPK010053117.1:0-37332 GCA_963574355.1 Loris lydekkerianus | reverse complement strand
ATCTGTTGGCATAAAAGTAGCACTTCTCCTGTAAAAATAAACAGATGCCTCCCTTTTTGGCAGTTAATAGGACTAATCCCCTTCTTGTTGGGGCAAGTATTTAAAGTCTCTTGCCGAAACCCAAATGGTTTTTTTTTTTTTTTTAATTTTTTTTATAGATAAAAATATGCACCATAGATGTGGCCCGACCCATTACCCTCCCGCCCCCCAGCCACCCCCCTCCCATCCCCGTCCTTGGAAGTATTTGAAAATTCATGGCTTAAGAAAAGCAAAGACTTTACTCTTAGAATAATAAAACCTGAAGCATAGTCAGGCATCTGATATTTAAGAACACATGCATCTGCCAGCAGTATAACCAACCAAATTCTTTTATTTCTTTTATATATCTCTACTGAACAGAGAGTGTACAATTAAACACAGTGTGTGTGGTCTGGCAATGAAAGTTGACTCTTTATTTATTATTATCTTTCTAATCCAATTTCAATACCAGGTAAGTTTATAGTGGAGTTAAGTTTTGGAATGAATTTGAGTGAATCCATAGAAATTCTCATCCTGTAATTATTGTTCCATTAAAAACTAAGAGATTCCCATACCACTCAGGAAGAGTTGGAGGGGTAAACACACAGGTCATTATAGACCAAGATTTAAGCCATTGCTTCCATGCCTGGTGACATGGGGAAATGGGAAGCAGAAGAACTTGGATCATTATACTCCGGTTGAGATTCAATACCATTCATCAATCAAAGACTCCTGTTGGCTCTTAGCACTAAGAACTAAAGAACTAAAGAACAGATCATGCAATTGAATTAGAAAAAACAAAGTATATTCACATGTCTTGCACAGGATACGTTAATGAGTAGTGGGAGATGATTACTGAATTCATTTGCTAGAAGATTGTCTTTGAAATTCCAAATCATCTAGAGAGATTTTTGGAACTGGCATGTCTTGGGTATGTCTTATGTATAATTGGAGATTAACATTAACAGAAGATTATGGGGATGTTTGGTGGCTAGAGTTCTCCCCTCTGGCACTCAGAAAAGATGCTTGATGGCCTGTACAAAACCTGAGCCTGTGAGAATGCCACAAACTTCTTGGAACCAGTCATAAGAGCAGAACATGCACATGGAAAAGACAAAAGTAATATGAAGGGCTCAACTGCAACTTGAACTTTACCTTAGAAACACAAACAATGTAATCTAGTCATTTGTACCTTCATATTAACCTGCATAAAAAAGAAAGAAAAAGTAGTAAACACAACCAAAGGCAAAAGTCCCTCTTATTCTCATCCCCAGCCATAATTACCTATCATTTTCCATAAAAATGTGTAAGAAGAAAATTTTCTTATGTAGAATATAAGTATATCCTTAGAAATTATACCATACATTATTACATACATATTTTTGTATTTCATCTATACTGTCCTGAATATTGCTTACTTCACTTAAAGATTTTTCTTGGAGACCTTGTCATATTATTCTATACAGATCCATATCATTTTTGTTTTTATTAAAGCTATGTTGTATATTATTTTGTATAGTTTTACCAAAATTTACTTAACTAGTTTGTTTTTGGTAAACCTTTACATTGTTTTCATTTCATATTTTATATATCATTTTACATTTCATTTTATATTCTATCATATTCAATGTGACTTGGCATAGGATGACTTGCAGTGGATGGCCAGATCAAAATGCATATGCATTCTAAGTTCTCGAAGAAAATTACAAATAGCCTTTCTTTCAAAAGGTTTGTACCAACATATATTCCTACTAAGAGTGTATAACGTTTCCTGCTTCCCTGTATCCTCCTTAACCCTGGGTACTTTCACATTTTTATATTTGGGCTGTTCTTTTAGGGGAAAACTTGCCTCCTTGTAACTCTTTAAAAGCATTCAGTATAAAGGGTAAGCATTCAGAGAACATGGAGTTTCAGAACAGGGACTGTTGTAAGCCTGCTACAGGTCTCTAGTTCTTTAACCAACACTCTTAGAGACAGCTTAAAATACAAAATTTTTTGAATTTGAGAGATACGTTCAGATGCCATAAGTGAGGTACCACACCCAACCCAGTCTGGGCCAGCACTTCCTAAACAAGCAGAGCCATACTTACACAGCAAAAGGCATAAATGTCTCCACTAAATGGTGTACATGAAGGTGATAAAGAGAAAGTCTTACCTCTAAACGAGTTATGAAAAGGCAATTTTGTATTTAGGGCTTTTTTATTTCATAATTCAGTTATGATATCATGAGTAATTATCATAAATAATTCATGGATAAAGAAGGAAGGAGGTTCTGCTAGGATAAGTAAACAGCACAGAGGTAGGATCTGTTAGGTGTATATGGGAGGTGGGGGGTTCAGGATAGGGAAACTTCAAACTACACAGAGGTAGCTAAAAGGAGCTCTCAAGAGTATCTGATTGCTTTCCCTCTGTTCTGAGCTGGTTTCTTTGGGCAGAAGCAACTTTGTACCATTGCCCAATGGTTGGCCTCATTGTTGTTCATGAAATGGAATGGGGAGTTCTGTTAAGGACACTGTGAGTAAATATGTACTTCTCAAAACCTATCATAGGTGATATGTACCATTGTTAAGTGACAGGAGAAATGACATGGCTCCTTCTTGTTATTCCATCATCAAATCCCCTTCCTTTCCCTCGTCTTTTATGGTTAAAGATGACTTAATCTGTCTTGGGAAAGAGCTTATCTCTTTATAGTCACTGCCTGAACTCCTGTCCCTGCCTTCTTCAGCTGGATTCAAGAACAGATGGATTAGTAGAAATTCTGAAAGATTTGTCCCCAGGAGACAGAAGGCATTCCTGAGCAAGGGAAAGGAGACTAGAACTAGAAACAATATATATCTTTCTCTTAATGCTTTCTAGAGATGAGGTAGCTTGCCAGTGTCACTTTGTTCAATGAATTGAACACTGCTACTATGCAAATATTGCTACTATAAAGCAAATCATACCTACCTTATGAAGTTGATATCATGAATGGAGATCTTCATTCTTACCATTGTGAATGACAGATCTGAAATTTGAACTTAGGGTGATCACCTTATCCTTATCCACTCTTTCTGCCTCTGTTTCAGGTAAGCTTCTGATCTGATCATCAAAATTCTTCTTGTGAGTTCATTCTGATTGTTTGGACATGACTGTGTAATGAATTGTGTTGGGAAGGATTCTGAATCTGATTCCAGAACAAGTGCTTAATTAGAGAATTCTATCATATGGGCAGAAGTAGTGTGGGGCCAGAATGGAAAAAACATGCCATAAGTTTGCTATTCTTAGACTGGGTCATTTTTGAGATCCTTTCCTGTCTCAAGATTCTGAAGAATACACGTTTATTTGAAAACATATTAAAAAGTCTCATTCTGCTCAATACCATTAGTTAGCAAGGAAATTCAAATTAAAACCACAGTGTGATTATACTGGACACCTACTTGAATGATTAACATGAAAAAAACAATAGAAAGTCTGGTGAGGATATAGTTTGGCAGAAACTCTCCATGTTTTTGGTAGGAGTATAAATTGATAGAACCATTTTGTAAAGCTATTCGTATCTACTAAAGGTGAACACAAACATATTTCATGACCCATTGATGCCATTCCTAGGTATAAACCAAACCAGAAAACTAATATGTTCACTAAACAGTGCTACATACTATTATTCCTGGTAACTCCAAACTGGAAAGTACCTAAAGGCTCATCAGTATTATAATCCATCAAAAAATTAAGGTATGTCTACAAAAAACAGAATATCATACATCAATAAGAATAAACAAAGTATGACTGTGTATAATATGGATGAATCTCACAGGTATAACAGTACATGATGTTTGATACCAGTGTGTACATACATATGTACACAACCTCTTTAGTGTTAGAAGTGAGGGGAGTGATGACCCTGGGGGCAGCGGAGGTAATGACTGCAAGGGGAGCTTGTATCTGTTGGTCATGTTCTATTTCTTGATCCAAAACTTGGTCACAGGGGTGTTTGTGGAAATCCATTGAGCTGTACCCTGAGTTTGTGTCTTTTTCTGTAAATACGGATAGTTTCATTCAAAAAGTATAAAGGATTGCAAAAATTCTTAATGATGCAGAAAAATCACTGTAATTCAAATATGTTTACCCTAAAGATAAAATATGCCCATAATTATATTATTTTTAGTGTTGGGGAATTTTTAGTTTGGCTCCCCACAGTTTACACCACATACAAATATCCTGAATCCCCACAGAGAACCCACACGCCGCTGGACTTTATTCCTCCCCTACCTAATGAGCTTTAGCATGTGCAGCCAGGCTTCTCTGAGACCTACTGCAAAGGGAGGGAAACAGAGTAAAAAGACAGTAAAACAAGTGCTTTGATAGCACTTTTTAAAAATTCATAACAGGTATAAAATGAAGTGACAGCTGTTTAGTGTATGTATGTGAGAACAACAACAACAAAAAAGGATTTGTGGTGCCATAAAGGGCATCAGTCTTATGTTTTGCCAAGTAAGACTGCACTGCTTCTGATATAATAGTCTTAGTTCTTTCCTTGGCCTTTATCTTGTGAATAATGGATTCAGCTGTTTATAGGCCTCAGTGTACTTGGAGGGAGGGATTAGGAGAATATGATTACCAAATTTGCACTCTCCTGACATTTCCCTTGTATGTCAGAGGAAGCAGCTTCTTTTATCTGCCCCGCAGTTGAGATTGTTTCCCATTCCCTGTGTTTTTACTTGTCAGTCTCTCTTTATTCATAGGCTGGCCGGTCTAAATCATAAAAGCACATTTGGTGGTACAAGCATTGCAAAGATAAAGCAAATCATACCTCGCTTAGAAAGTCAGTATTATGAACAGGTTTTTTTTTTTTTCTGTGCTTTATGAATTTTAACAAAAGAGGAAATTAAAGCATGCATTTTCCAAGCATAGAAATGAAATGTAATTTAAATCCAAACCCCAGGTCCATGGCACAGCACTATTTGGTAACATGGCTGTTAGTAATCCCAGAAGGAAAGCAGCACAGATAAGTTACACAGTTCATAGTAGACACCCCAGAATGCCAGCAGCGGAAAAATAACAAATACAGAACGTGAGCCTAGGCAACGACTTGTGAGAAGGAGCTCTTGTGATCCACATCTGCTGAAGAGGTGGTTTGTTTCCTGTAAAATGGGATTACAAATTTAAAAATGAAGGCTGTTCCTGATACTCCACCTTGAATTAAATCTACACCCCAGCTGAGTTTCCTGCAAAATTTATTGTTGTGATGTTGTGAAGGGAGGTTTCTTAGATAAATGCACAATAATGTACTGCCATTTAGAAATGTGCTGTTTTACGTAAGTTTAATAGCTAGCTAAACACATCCCGTAGGTAGCAGTATTTTTTTTTTTTTTAATGGTGACCATAACCATTGGAAAATATTCACAGACATATTGTAATTCTTGCTTTCTTCAACAGGGTTTCAGGTGTATGATTTCACTTTTTGCTAACCTAGTCATCATTGTAAACGTCAACTGTTTAAGGAGCAATTATAGCGTGATCCTCTCAAAGGCTATAAGGATGGGGTCAGTACAGCTATGGCCCTACCCACGTTGCATTTTTTCTTCTTGAACAGTTTCTGTGTTCCTTCTGTCTTTTCTTTACCATCAAACTGTCATCAGCCTCCAGTTCCTGCTTCTGTCAGTGATCCTATTCACAGATAAATCTTGTTCTTTGTTTTCTGCTTTTCTTCCCCTAGTCTAACTTGTGCTGTAGAACCTCTAACTCGACTCATTCATGCCATGTGTGAAGTACAGAGAGGTTGTCCCTTTTCTACAGAGGACACATTCTAAGACCTTCAGTGGATGCCTGAGACTAGGTAGTACCAAATCCTGTATTTACTGTTTGTTCCTGCACATACGTACCTATGAGAAAATCTAATCTATAAATTAGGCGCAGCAAACAATTAAAAATAATAAATAATAATAATAGAGCAATTATAACAATATGTCATAATAAATGTTACCACATACTGTGGCCGTAACCTTTGCAGTTTGAAGTGAGATAGCAATACTAGCATACTTGTTTTTCTTCTTTAACATTTCACGAGTGAAAGATCTGTTCTTACCATAGATCTGGGCAACCTCAGCATCCAATTTTTTTCTTTTGTCACTGTGTCAAGAACTTTTACCTTTTCCTTTAAAGGAAGCACTTTACGGCTTCACTTTGGCCTGTCTCAGTTGCAGGCGTTGCCACTCTTGTGCTTTGAGGCCATTATTCAATAAAATAAGCGCTCCTCAGACACAGCCCTGAGCACCATGACAATCAGATGGCTAAGACGTTTACTGAGCATCTAACATATTAGTGGCATCTGCAGCGTGAATATGATGGACAAAGAGATGATTCATGTCATGAGCAGGATGATTTGCGATTTCCTTGTAATGCTCAGAATAGGGCCCACCTGAAAACTTACAAATTATTTATGTATATATATATATCATCACATTTTCTGGATTCACTCTTCAGTTGATGAGCACATAGGGTGACTTTATATTTTTGAAATTATGAATTATGCTGTGATAAGCATTTGAGTGCAGGTGTTCCCTTGATATAATGATTTATTTTCCTCTGGATAGATCCCCAGTAGTAGGATTGCTGGATGAAATGGTTGATATACTTTCAGTCCATGCTGATCTCCAGAGTAGCTATACTCATTTACATTCCCCCTGACAGTCTATAAGTGTTCCCTGTATACCACAGCCATGCCAACATCTATTCTTTTATGACTTTCTAAAAATGGCCATTTTAATGGGAGTCAGATGTATCTCATTGTGGTTTTAACTTGCATTTCTCTGACTAGTGATGTTTAATTAAGTCCTATTTGTCTATTTTTATTTTCGTTGCATTTCCTTCTCAAGTCTTACTCTTTTAAGCCAATGTCCCGAAGAGTTTTTTTTTGGTTTTCTTCTAGAATTTTTATGGTTGTAGGTCTTACATTTAAGTCTTTAATCCATCTTGGGTTAATTTTTGTATATAGCAAGACATAGGGATCCAGTTTCATTCTTCTGCGTATGGTTATCCAATTTTCCCAGCAGTGTTTATTGAATATGTATGTTTCTGTCTCCTTTTCCCAAGGTATATTTTTGTCTGCTTTGTCAAAGACTAGTTATTATAGGCATATGGTTTTATTTCCAGGTTCTCTATTCTGTTAAGTTGATGTATGTGTCTGTTTTTATGTCAGTGCCATGCTGTTTTGGTTCCTGTAACCTTGTAGTATAATGTGAAGTCAGGCAATGTGATGCCTCCAGATTTGTTTTTTATTTTTTTCTTTTCTTTTTTGTTTGTTTTTGTTTTAATTAGGATTGCTTTGGCTATTTGAGGTCTTTTATGGTTCCATATGAATTTTAGAATTTTTAAAGTATAATTTGATGAAAAGTGACATTGGCATTTTGATAGAAATCACTTTGAATTTGTATATTGCTTTGGGCAATATGTTCATTTTAACAATATTGATTTTCTTGGTCCATGAGCATGAGATGTTTTTCTATTTGTTTGTGTCATCTATAATTTCTTTCATCTGTGTCTGGTAATTCTCCTTGTAGAGATCTTTTCACTTCTTTGGTTAAAGTTTTTCATAGGTTTTTTTTTTTTTTTCTATTGCAGCTGTTGTGAAGGAGATTGAGTTCTTGATTTGGTTCTCAGCTTGGTTGATGCTGGCATATAGAAATGCTATTAATTTTTATATATCTATGTTATAACCTGAAGCTTTGTTAAATTCATTTATCAACTGTAGGAATCTTTAGGAGGAGTTCTTAGGATCTGAATATAAGATCCTATAATCAACAAGCAGTGATAATTTCACTTCCTATTTTCCAATTCGGATCCCCCTTATTTCTTTCTCTTGCCTGATAGCTCTGGTTAGGACTATGACAAATAGAAGTGGTGGTGATGGTAAGCATATTTGTCTTGTTCCAGCTCTTAGGGGGAATGCTTTCAGCTTTTTCCCATTTAGTATGATATTGGCTGTTGGTTTGTCATACATAGCTTTGATTATTTTGAGGCTATGTTCCTCTTACACCTAGTTTTTTGAGTGCTTTTATCATACAGTGATAAATTTTATCAAATGCCTTCTCTGTAACTGTTAAGGTAGTAAAATTAATTTCATACTAATACTTTGTTGTTTTCTTTTCTCTCTTGTGTTACTGTAGTTTTTTATTATTGTTTTGTTTTGTTTTGAGGTAGAATCTCACTCTGCAGTCTACTTACCCCAAGTAGACTGCAGTGGCATCACCACAGCTCACTGCAACCTCAAATTCCTGAGTTCAAGAATTCTCCTGCCTGCGCCTCTTGGATAGCTGGGACTATAGGCATATACTGCACCACCTGGCTAATTTTTCTATTTTGAGTAAAAATAGGGTCTCGTTCTTGGTCAGCCTGGTCTCAAACTCCTGAGCTCAATCAATCCTTCCACTTCTACCTTCCAGAGTTGCTAGTCTTATGACCATAAGCTACCATGTCCAGACTGAGCTATTGTCTTTTAAGAGCTGTGAGCTTTAACTTTTGAGTGTTTCCCCCCCCCACCCCCACACTGGGGGGGGGGCATCAATTATCCTATTCCATGTATAATGCAGTTCTGAATATTTTATGTGTGGGCAGGTCTAACATTGACAAATTTCTTTAGTGTTTACTTATCAGAGAAAGTCTTTATTTCTCTGTCTTTCATGAAACTTTTGCAAGATACAAAATTTTTGGCTGACAGTTGTTCTGTAGAAGACTAAAAATTGGGCCCCAGTACTTCTGGGCTTGCCAAATGTCCACAGAGAAGTTGAGCCTAATGGATTTTCCTTCGTAAGTTAGTTGTTTTCCTCCTGTTGATTGTAGAATTTTTTCCTTCGTTTTCAATTTGGTCAAGCTGATGACTATGTGTTTTAAAAATGTCCTACTTGGTATGAATCTTCCTAGTGTTTGATGACCATCTTGTATTTGGATATCTTGACCTCTGGTGATTCCAGGGATATTTATAAATAAGGAAACTATTATTCTTTTTCTTCTTCAAGAACACCTATAATTCATACATTGGTCACTTCACATAGTCCCAATGTCCCATATTTCTTTATTCTTCTTTCTACATCTTTGACTGAATGGGTTAGTTTTGGAGCCTTGTCATCAAGCTCTGAAATTCTTTCTTCTGCTTGGTTTAAGTTGTTGTTGAAGCTTCCTATGCATTTTGAAATTCCTTAAATGACTCCTTCATTACTATTAAGCTCTGTGATATCCTTTCATTTGTTCTCTACCTCTCTAACAACTTTTTCATTTTTCCCTTGAGGTCCTGAAATATTTTTAGCTTCTTTTTTTTTGTTTTCAACTTTCTCTTCATTTCCATTCACCTTATTTGCTATCTATATTCTGAATTCCATTATGATTATAAGGTTAATCTTATATGAGAACAGTAGGCAATAGAGCAAAGATCTCAGGCTTTGGAGTCATCCAGACCAGATTATATCCCAGCATTGCTACACATCAATGGTAATGTCTTGAAAATGACACTTAACCTCTTGAACTTACATTTCTTTAGTAAAATGCAGACAACAGTAGCACTAAAGATACTAAATTAATAATATATGTAAATCACAAAATTCAACATTTGCCATATAATAAGCATTGACATGGTGGGTATTTGTACCTAATAATGTAATATTATTAAAATACTATAGTAATTTACATTATCTAAATAAATGTATATAAATATGTTAGTAATATCATAATGCTGATATATTTCTGAGTATGGATATGATTGAAGTTAATTGGTTTAAGCTTTGTATTTTTAGGGTTTACAGCGAGTGACAAAAGATGTGTCTTTGTGATTCTGTGCTTTATTTCCTAAGTAGAATAAAACATTTGAAGCATGGCCTACAGTATCTTCAAAAGAATCAATGCCATTTGGAACTATGATCCAGAAGGATCAGATGAAATGTGATGATAAAAAATGGTAGGAACTGTAGTTAACTAGTATGTGCCACTACAATAATACTAAGATTTAAATGTTTTTTGAGACATTCTCTTGGAAAGCAAAATGTATTTAAAACTTGGATGTGCCAGTTATTAAAATATTGCTTCTCAAGTTTGAATGTACCCTTCTACTATCTGCATTGTGTTGCCAGTGCTGGAATTGTGCAACAACATTTGTCATTTACAGCTGGATCCCTGTTTGGCACTGTTAACAAGAACACCAGAGGGTGACTGGGAGGTAGGATAAGGAAAGAGAAACAGGTTTGCTTCTTTTCCCGTAAGCATTATTGTAGCCATGCTTCCTCACTAGGCAGGGCAGTTTGTTTCAATAGCATCAGCTGATTCCGGTTTGTAGTTTTTCCAACACTCTCAGAACCACAGGCACCTGCCAGGTACACTTTCCTGAGGGGCCGGGTCCCAGCCCCATAAGGTCCCTCCTTCAAACTCTGCAGATATAAGAATTTCAGCTGGAATTTTTTTTGCCTTTTCAAATCCCCAATAGCAAGTTAACAGTTCTTGACATGAAATTTTGTCTGTTATACTATCTGATATAGTTTCTGTCTCCTGACTGATTCATAAACTTATACTAGGAGTGGTTCCAGAAACAAACCCCTAAAAATGGAACATGAAGATTGCTGTGCTCATCAACTGACAGTTTACCATGTCTGGGTTAAAAATATGTCCATGTGTCTTCCTTTATGATTGTTTAGGGTTACCTAAGATAATGTAAAACTAACATACTTAGAACATTCTATATTTTTCTAAGAAAATTCTTATATATTATCACATTTAATCCTTGATTCATGTTTTTAAAGAACTTTGCAAATGAAGAAAGTCAGCCCTGTACGGGGGCAAAAATTACTTAGAGGAGTTCAGCTTCTAAGTTCAGATACTTTAATTCAGTGTTTTTTAATTTTTTTTCTTCCTACATTACAACTATTTCTCAAAAATGTTTTTAAAGTCCCATGTGTTTCATTTTAGAGAAAATTTTGTTTTATGTATGAAAACTTCATCCAGTAAGGAAATGGAATTCCAATTCACCTAGCAAAGAAGGATCACAATCCAATAAATTTGCTTAGTTTAGTTTTGTGGCTATCACCAGCCTCAAATGGCTATAATTGCATCTTATCCTAGGAGAAAAATAATTTTGAACTTTCCTATTTTGGAAGATATTAAATTTCAGAATCTTAGGAAGGAGTGTTGTGTTTATTGTAGCTTGGTTTAAGCCAATCAAGTGTGAGTAGTAAGAATCTGTTCTTAATTACCCCACTAAAATTGAATAATCTTATCATTGCCCCAGGTATCAAAATATCTTATTCTTACTTCCCAGGGAAACAATGAGTTTCATTATGTGAAAGACACATAAAACTGCAAATTTAAGTTTACTTTGACATAAATAGAGCATACTTTTACAAGTGTATATAGATTGTGTACATTTTTACGAGTTTGACAGAAAGGAGAGCAGTGGGAATGAGGAGAGATTTCTAACATCTTGGCTCTCTTTCCAGCCTCTTGAGTATTTCTAAGGTTTGGCAGGATTATTTTCTTACCAGTTAAATACTTGTATGGCTATGGCAGCAAGGAAGTCCAGAATCCATATCAAATCCATCTTGTTTTTTCAGATGCAAGTAATCAATCCTAATACTATTTTGATTTTATTTACCAAGAGATATATTTTTATAAAGCTTTTGGAAAAAATTTAGTGGCATAATTTTAGAAAGTTCTCCAGTTGTATTTGAGAGTCAACATTTAATTCCAGGAGTTAATTACCAGAAACTATTTTCAAGTTCTCTACCATCTTGACCACTAATAGTATGTAAATATTTGTTTTAGCCACCGAAAATACTGTTGACACCTGCAGTCTTGTTTGTTGTTATGCGTTGGAAATTCTTACTCTCCACAAGCCTAGCAAACTGATGTTAAATCATTTCTGAAATACCATTCCAAGAGATCATCCAAGAGAAGACTGACTGCTTTATAATACAGAGTACATTTACATTTCTTAAGCCGAACTAACTACATTTCCAACAAATTTCATATTCATTCTTCTTCCCTTTGACTCATAAAACAAACTAAACCTTTGATTTGGATGTTATTTGAAGACATATATCAGCTTTGGTTTTGCTATCCTGCTTTGGAATGCCACATACACACCAACATCAATGTTTTTGTGTTAGATTCTGACCTCCTAGGTGGCTGGACTCTGTATTTTCTTTCACAATCTAACTCGCCACCCCACAGATAGTAGCCAGCTGTTCAGTGTTTTCATTATGATAAGGATTTTAAGTAAAAAAAAAAAAAAAAGAAAGAAAGAAAGAAAAAGAAAAAAGGCTATTGCAAAACTTAACAGTTACTTGAACACTGAATAGCTTAAACCAAGATCTGTAACTGAGATAAGATTCAAGTTATTAACAAGGACCTGAACTAGAAGTTGACTATCCATTCAGTCTCATATCAACTGGGGAAAGATCTTACCAAAAATACAGACAACACAATGAATCTTGCTGTGCAGATCATGGTCCACAAAACAGCAAATGCAGCATCACCTGGAAACCTGTTAGAAATACAGTTTCATAGGCCTCAATTTTGACCCACTGACCCTGACGGCATTTACATGCTTCCAGATGATTTATACATGCTACAAAGTTGGAGAAGAACTTATACAGAGAACACATAGGCCTTGAAGCACTTTAATAATATTTATAGTTTCCTACTATATTAACACCAAGTAACCTTCATACTTTTAAACATAATCTACCTGAATTATTATGCTGCAGCTTGAACAAATTTCCCCAAATCTCATAGAATAATTTAAATCTTCATTTAAAATTTGATATAACACAAATTTTTCTAACTGTGTTACAGGGTATTAGATAATACTTCATTATAAAAACTAATAGTTTTCATCACCCTCATGGACAGACAATTAACACCAGTATTCCATTTGGGGGACAGTCATGTCAGTTTAATGGCACAAAAATAATACAGGCTGTAAAGTCTTCTATGTTCTTCCTTAGAAACTTACAATTTCTGAATTTCAGAGTATTTTTATTTTTATCTAGTAAATATATGATTTTGTGGTGTCCTTTGTTAGAGATAGTCAGAACCACAATGAGCCAGTTCATTTTCATGTGGGGTTTTTTTCCCCCCTGACTTGCTGTTTATCTGGAAATGAATCACATTATAAAGTGATCTGTCATTTGGTTTATTTTTGTTCTGATTTTTTCCTTCTTGTTCCCATATCTCACTGATCATTTCCTTGCCTTTGCCCCTTTGTATCTTTATTATCTGAACCATTATGGTCTGGTACCAATTGTTTCAATTAGCAATTAGCTTCTTTTCTGCATTCTCTTCAGAAATCTTGGACTTGGACACATTCTGTTCCCAGTTTCTCTTGGGAGAGACTGATAAGGAAATTAAATTACCACTGAGTACAATACATTTCAGCATCGCTGTAAGTTTCCTAAACATCTAATTTTATTCATTCCAGTTTATTTTGACAACCCTAAAACAGAACGTTTCTTAACAATAAACATACAGTGGAAATATTTTTGGTTTGTTTATCTTCTTATTTGGGAAGTGAAGTCATCTTCCCAGCATAAGGCCTAAGAGAAAGATCATTGCCTTCATAGAAAGAAAATTCATAGAAAGAAAATAACTTATAACATTTTTTCTGTACAATGTACAACTTCTTGCTAATATTAATAATTGAGCTGCCATTTAATTATTCAATGCAGCAGTCCCCAACCTTCTTGGTACCAGGGACCAGTATTATGGAAGACAATTTTTTCCATACATAAGAGTGGGGGCATTAATGCTTCTGAGGAGCCTAGATCCCTCTCATGTGCGGTATACGATAGGGTTCGCGCTCCTATGAGAATCTAAAGCCAACACTGATCTAATAGGAGGTAGAACTCAGATGGTGATGTAAGCAACGGGGAACAGCTGTAAATACAGATGAAGCTTTGCTCACTCTCCTGCGGCTTACCTCCTCTGTGTGCTCAGTTCCTAACAAAGCATGGACCACTTCTCATCCTTGGCCTGGCAGTTGGAGACCACAGCTCCAATGTATTAGCTTTATCTAATCTTGATAATTTCCACTGTGTGCTACTTCTAGGTCCCTGGAATCTTCTGAGCTAGCCACTACCTCAGAGTTTTACAGACAGCTCTGCCATCCACTGGGATATAGACAACTGATTTTGGAAAGAAAGAGTAATAGGTAGAAAGCAGTTCCAAAAAGTTCCCCAGCAAGAGGCAGTGGCCAACAAGGCAGGAGGCAGAAAGAACCCTGAGTGAAGAACAGGTAAGGATTTTTATATTGCTCACACTCCTTCTCCCTCTGAAGGCAGAGGCCAAGAAAATATGAGCCTCCCAGGATAGAGAGAGTGCCATGTTACCTTGGAAATGACTAGTATTATTTCTAGAGATTATGTTGCAAGGATTGTTAATTAACCCAGAAAGTTTGGGGTTAAAAGATAGTATATAATAGGTATTTTGTCAACCTATTGCTTTGCTAGTTTGTGTCTTGAGTGTTTCAAAAGAATGCAATTTGCATTACCTTCATTATTCATAAGTACAGGTGGAGGCTGAGATAAGGCAATGATGTGTTCAAGATATTTGTGTTTATAATCTTTCCTATTCCACCCACTGATCTCTGTGTAGCTGGCAGGAGTGGAAAGTATCACCCTTCATGAAATTTCTGTCACCTCTGAGTCAGCACTACTCACATTCAAGTTCCTTTTACTGAAGGAAAACCACAGACCCAAACCAGAGACTTGAAGTAGTTGGGGCTATGAGTTGATTATTCTACCACCAAGATACTCAACTTGCTAGTAACTGAGAGTTTTGACTCCTTTGAAAATGCTCCAAAGATATACTTGAGTTAAAAATATTTCTTTATAATTAAAAATCACATTTTGTAGGGATCTTACTTGTGTTCTGGTATGAACACTCTCAGTCATTATGAGATAAACTTCTTTCTTGCTATTCTCCCTACACATACACAAACACATTTTAGTATCTCTAAAACCAGGATCCAACCTACAGTTTATGGCATGTGGCTGTTGGCAGCAGCCTTGACACATCCCTATTCTCTGCATGCATGCCATTTCTAGCTATGACTAGGTAACTATGTATGAACCTTTTGAAGAAGGAAGATTAGGTTGGTTCCTGAATACCTTTTATTGACAGCTTCTGGTATGATCAAGAAAGGTCTAGCCTGAGACCTTGCCAAATGATGGTTGGCAGCTTTGAGATAATAGTGGAGCATTCTTTTAAGAAATACTATGTTACCATTGTTCTTCATGTTATAGCAGGTGATATTATATTAAAGAAACATGGTTATGAAATAATGAGTTGGAAAATTATTTGAAAATAACGGACTCTGAGTTTAAAGAAGTATTAGAAGTACTTCAACCAATATCCTTAGCTCAGATTTCCTTATTAATACACAGATGATACGTACTAAAAACATCTACGTCTACCTAAATCTAAAAGAGCCATTTCAAGAAGTACAAAATTTTAAAAATGAGCTAAGCATTGTATCACCATTTGATTAGCAGATTTTTGCGTTTCTTAGTAGTACATAAAAAGGAGCTTTAGTATTAATGACATTTGAAAGCCTATAAAATTCAGTCATTAGAAGTAGATAACAATTGGGTATCTGTGGCATCTGATGTGTAAAAGATGGCTAGTTAATTGAGCTGAACCTATATGCAATAAGGAATAAGTCTGGGAATGACAGAGTCAACATTTCTAATTATGCTTAGTATTTTTCAGTTTATCATTTCTGAAGATAATCTTTATTCTTTAAGGAGAGCCCTGTGGATTCTCTCCCACAGAGATAATTTTAAAATGTGATGCTCTGCTTTCCCTATAGCAGCCTGTATTTCAGACCATCCATGTGTTTGATATCTCATTGACTAAACTCTTGCTCTGCTAGTTCTTATTTCCTTGGTTGCAAATAAAAGAAGTCACTGCAGAAGAGCACAGGGCATCTCACAGAATCCAGGAGTAGGACACAGCAGAGGCTGAGTAGGTTAACCCAGGAGCAGGACGCAGCAGAGTCTGAGAAGGTTAACCCAGGAGCAGAACACAGCAGAGGCTGAGAAGGTTAGGACAGCAGCAACCCAGGGGTTGCCTCTTCATTTGCAAGTAACAGAGTTGTGACTAGTTTAGAAATGCTCTATGAGTTAAAAATGTATGTTTTAGCCAATGTAAAAGTAATCAGGCCAATTTTTCTTACATTTTATGCAAGTCATGACCTGGGTGATCCTATATGTATCAAATAGGAATATGTCATTCAAGTTTATGAACAAGCAGAAATTGAAAATGTGGGAAACAAAAAGAACAAAACCAAGGTACCTATGGGTCCATCCTAGGTCTACTTATGCAGGTGAATAGACATCTGACATATTGTCTTTCTTTGTGATATGTTCAGAAAAGCCTATTTAAAGACATCGTAACTAGGTTGCATTACACTGGCTATGCAAGAGGGGCTGAGACTACCATTGATTTTGGAAAGTAAATGACATCTTTAAATTACTTGGTAGTTACCTCTTCCCTCTGTTTTCTGTTACACAGACAACCAAACTCTTCTCTTACTTCCAGATAACTCTGTATTCCTTGATAAGAGGAAAGATCTTTGAAGATTAACTTTGGGTTTTATTGCTCTATTACCCTGATGGTTTATGGCAACTGAGCAAGAAATAGGACTAGGAATGATATGTTGTATTTTACTTTAAAGTAAAAATATTTGATGATAGAAACGGAATAAGCAAATGCAATGAATTTTTCATGTATTCAGATTATAGGTTGTTTGCTTAAACCGGTAGATCCATTAAAGATCTACCAGCCAGAAATCTTATATTGGCCTTTCCTTCTTTCTGATGCTTTGATGATGATTTATCTCAGGTAGTCAATCAGCCAGCCAGTATTCAGGTACCCCTAAAGTGCCAGCCACTATGTTTAGCTCAAGGGCAGAAGCAATAAACAGGAGAGACATGATCCCTAGCCTATGCCACAGCAGGGAGACACACTGTCTAATAAATACGTGGAGTCAAATGCAGCCATCTGTACTTCCCAATAATAACTACTTCTGAAAGCATGTAACAGGCATGTAGAATCAAATCTGAGAGGCCAGGAAAGCCTCCTAGGGAAAGGAACATTTAGACTGAGAATTGAATAAAAGTTCGCCAGGAGTGTGGAAAAAGAGTGTTCCAGCCAATGAGAATGGCATGTGCAGCTCGGTGCCTGTGGCTAAAGTGGCTAAAGCGCCAGCCACATACACCTGAGTTGGTGGGTTCGAATCCAGCCCGGGCCTGCCAAACAACAATGATGGCTGCAACCAAAAAATAGCCAGGCGTTGTGGCGGGCACCTGTAGTCCAGCTACTTGGGAGGCAGAGGCTAGAGACTCGCTTGAGCCCAGGACTTGGAGGGTGCTGTGAGCTGTGATGCCATGGCACTCTACCCAGGGTGACGCTTGAGGCTCTGTCTCAAAAAAGAAAAATTAAAAAAAGAGAGCGAGAGAGAGAGAGAATGGCATGTGCAAATGTCTAAAACAGGGAGAAAGTAAAGCAATGCTTAATGGACTCCATCAAAGAATGCTCATTCCATGTTTTGTAGGGACCTAGGTGTGCTAGGAAGTGTGGACAACTTCCTGAGGCCAAAGGGAAGCCTATGTAGGGTTTTAAACATAGCTGAAGCTCAAGAGAGTAGGTTGGATGGGGGCTGGCTTTGATATGAGGTAGTAAGAGCAGGTAAATTATTACAGTGGCACAGGAGAGGGAGGCCAGTGGCCTGGACTTAGAGCAATGACAGTGAAGATAGATGTTGCTGAATTCGAAGCAAGATCAAGGCATAAAGGGGAAGGAAGAATCAAGGATGACTGTCAGGGTTTAACAGGATAATTCGTGGAACTAGTCACTGGGAGGAAAACACCAAAGAAATTAATTACTTCTACACTTTTTTGTTCAAAATATCTCACTAAAACGTGGTACTGAAATATTTCCAGTATGACAAGAGAAAATAAAATCAATCAATAAATGAAGAAAAGAGAAATTTATGATTGGCGGGGGAGATAAGGTCAGGAATTGGGCCAGCACATTACTGAAGTCCAGCCTCCTTTGGAGAAAAGTGCCACACGGTGACGCAGAGCTTTTCAGCACACCAAGATAAAAAGCAGACATGATTCATAGTGTTCATAACTGAAAGGAAACCAATTGCTTGGAGAGGCCCCATCCTGCCTGATATTGAGACCAAAGAGAAATTTCTCCAATAAGTTTTTCTATAGAGGACACTGTATAATGTCATGAATGACATCCTCATCAGAGCAGTGATAACCTTCACCAGGTCCTTCCTACACAATCCCTCTGTATGAGCCCCATGCCTCTACCAAGGGGAAATTAATTAAAAATCAATTCTGTGGGGGGGGGGAGGAGTGTTTTCCTCAGATTTGACCTGATGTGGTTTAGATTTGTCACTTTCTCATGGTCTGCCATCAATCCCAGGATGGAATATAGAATATCTTTTTCTTACCCTGTGTCTAGGAGGGCCCTGAAAACTTATAAACAGTGGGGATATACACATCCTGTGGGGGTTTTGGAGGGAGAGATGCCAGAATAGGAAAGACCAATGTGTGTGAGCAACAGCTTTATCTGTGGGGGAATCTTCCAGAAGTACATCTTTTCTCAGCCAAGTTTTTAGAAGATATGGCTGGATGAGTAATGAGTTTAAGGTTATTTTCTTGAGAAGTATGTGGGGGACAGCTGCTCTGTTTTGTCAGGAAGTGCTAAGCCATGTGCTTTTTCAGCCAAGCTGGAGGTGGAATTAATGTCCTCTTGTGGTGGTTGAATTATTTAACAATGAGCTATGTCTCAGTAGAAGAATACCTGGCTTTACTTAGCAATGAGCCAAAGAAGTAGTCCCAGGCAACCTAAGATCCTCCCCTGAAAGTCATTTTAGGTCCATTATAATACAGACAAATGGGAAATGGAGGTCCCAGAGTTCCCTGTTCTAAGGCATAACTTTAATCTTTACCTCAGAAAAAATTTTAAAGCTGCTATAACCAAATGCCCACTTCGGTCATAAAAAAAATAAAAATTCCAGTAAATAAAGTATCCAGAGGACATAGAACTCTGAGCAGTGTCGTTCCCAGTATAGGTTGAAAAAATATAATGCATTTTTTAAAGTTTCTATCAAAATTGTTACCATTATTTCAGGAGGTTTAAGGTTTAATATTTATTATTTTTTCATTACTAAGACAGATAGTTAGGAATATTGGTAAGACTGAGATGTGGTATTGTTATAGGTAGACACAGTTTGGTAACTCATTTAGTAGGTTGCTAGCAATACCTTGGGTTTGAATGTGTTTGGACAGAGGCTTGGCTCTGCTCAATGGTTACCTACTGACAGTGAGCGGGCAGGGGCGGAGAGGTCGGTGGTAAGGAAAATATGCTTGGAAATCAGATTTCCTGCCTTTGAATCCCCGTTCCTCCATCTGGCCTTGCCAAATTACTTAACTTTTTGCTCCATGGTTTTCTGAGCTATGAAATGAAAATAATAGTATATGCTTCATGGGTGTATTACAAGGTTTAAACAAAATAATCGATGTAAGAGATCTTAGGATAATCTTTGGTGTAGCACAGATACTGCTCAGTGAACCTTGGCTACTATTATGGGTCTTAGTTGAACTATGTACCATGATGCCCATCCATCTTACGCATGCAGACAGCAAGACGGGCGTGGATCTGATGAGTGGGTTTTACTCAGCCAGTGTAACACCACTAGTAGGAAGTGATCACACTGATACTGCTCTCCTGTCAATAGCAAGAAGGTTATCTTTCTATTTTCAAAACTGCTCATTCACTCAGGTATAGAAAATGGCTACAATAAACATTCAGGTAGACTTCCTAATAGAGCTTAAGATGCTAACAGTTGAAGTCTGTATTTTATCATGAAAAATGAATGTGCATTTTCAGTTTTAAAAAGCTGAAACTGATAACTAGATAAATGAGATTATGTGTGAGGCTTTGCATGATCAGAAGGCAGAACAGGGTCTGGAGAAAAGGAGAAGTGATGGTTTGAGTCTACAACAAAGAGAGAAGTTGGGGCTCAAGCTTCAAGGCATGCAGTTTTAAAATGCATTCCTCATAAAAATAGGTATGCCTAACCCTGACAGCAAAGGGCAAGAATAAAGCATGCATGGTTGCAAAGAAAGTAAAAGACTTATGGTCTGAAATCTCCCAGGAATTCTTTCTACTATATATGAATTGCAAAACGAACTGAGAAAAGGAGGCAGCCAGGTAACATAAAAAGAGAGTACAGGTAGGTACAAGAGGATCAGTGACAGCTCACATTAGGACTGAATGTTGGAGAGAGACAATAGGGAGTAGTGATGCCTGTGGAAAACTGAAGATCTCACCCTTCTTATAAAAGGGGCAGCTGCTGCTCAAATCCAGCTGACTGGCACCATAGGGAAGGTGGATGGATTGTGGCCATGCCTTCCAACCTGTCCAGAAAACCAGGAATTACAGTTCTTGTATAACATTGTTAACATCTCTATTTAAAAATATTAATCAATTAAATGTAAAATACTGAACAGGTCAATACCACAGGCCAAAACCTAAACAAAATACACATGTGTGCCCAATCCAGCCTAATTTCCTAAACCTATTAGATATGTGTTATATGTTGTTAACTAAAGCCCTATACAAAATTTTTCACTCAAAAATGGATCCTATTGGTCATGCGTCCCCACAGAATTTGGGGACATGGCTGAACAGGACCCAGAAAATCCCTTGGAGGCAAATGTCCTAAGAGAGACTTCATAAGCAATACGGGTCTTCCTCTCTTAAAGATTCAGATCTGGAGCCCTCAGACCAGTACCTTTGGCCAAATCTAACCAGCAGCCAAAGTTCCACTGAAACTAAGCCATACGCATCCTTCCCATACTGTCTGTGGCTGTTGTCCCATGGTGAAGGCGGAACTAAGCGGTTACTGTGGAGATCCTATGGCTCACAAGGCCTAAAACATTCATCATCAGGCTCTTCATAGAAAAAGTTGGCCAATCTCTGATTTAAATAAACACATCAACCACAAAATGGTGATGTAACTTGGAAAGTACTGTAACAGAGGCATGTAAGCATAAATTCCCATGCTGTGCATGGGAGGGGAGGGAGTGCTGCTCCTGGGAGGCGGTAGGGGAAGCTACACTGTAAAGATCATATTTGACTTAAGTCTGGAAGGACAGACCAGAGTTCCCCAAAGTAGAGAAGGGGGAACTTTCAATAATAACTTGCTTGGATCATAGCTAATTATTTAAGCTTATAGAGGACAGAAGTTACAAAAGGGATTAAGACTCCTGAGGATAAATCAGGGAAGCAATAAAGAATATTGCTCACCTCCCATTCAGTCTTGAAATCTCTAGGTTCCTATTTAGATTTTTTTAAATAATAGCTGCTTTGATTCGACTTTAACAGTTAAAAAATAAAACATGAGATAGGTAATTGACTGTGACTAGCCTATTAAAGATGGACAATGTGTATGGGCCAAGAGGAAAAAATGCCTAAGTCCATGAATCTATTTTTCCCCTCAGAGAATGAAGTTAAAAACAGTGGACAATTGATTTTGGGGTAAGGAAGGTATAAAAACTCAATCTATCTGTGGAATGTAGAATTGTTCTTCCTAAGAATAGTTTGCAAATAATATATCCTCTATATAGTGGTGTTATGTATTTTTTAATATCCAATAATTTGTATATAGTAGGTATTTAGTAAATACTTGCTAAATTAATAAATAGGCTATTGGAACAATTTATTGTTGTTAAATACCTACTCATTTCTCAAGACTTATCTACTGAACAGAATTACCATTTGATCAGAAGACTAGGGATAACAACACTGAGAGTATTTGAAGGCCATATGGAGATTCATCATATTCTTTGGAGGATTATATACCATACTGTACCTGCCATTCTTCGACTTTCTTTCTCATTGTGCTTTGTACATCTTAGTCCAGCCCCTCAAAAGGCAATAGTGTCTGAGGGAAACCCATGCCTTATTCTGATTTCATATAATATTTTTTTATATTTCTTTGAAAGCCATCCATAAGTTTATTCAATGTATTAGTTAGGATATTGTTAATCTTTGCAGCAAAGAAACCCCAAATGCAAATAAGATAGATCAGTTTCAATCTGAGATCTCACATTATGTTTCTTCCAGTGATGCCATGCCTTTGCAAAGCTGTTTTTTCAGCAAATGGGATTTTAAAAAGCAAGTATTATGAAAAAATCAACACTGAGTAGGAAATAAAGTTTGTGGTATTTGAGAAGTTGTGCCATGTTCAACAGAGGACACATTTCATCAGTAGTGATGGTTAAAATTACAAATATTTGTCTCTTCAATTATATGTATTATTATTATTTCAAGTCACTACTGCATGGTTTGGAAACATACAGCAGCATCTTTATAAGTTGACCACCCAAGGGACTGTAACAAACTGGTTGACATAAGGAACTAGGCTTACTGTACTGATATGTACCTGTGGTGCATGTCCCATCTATGAAAATTATGTCAACTTAGAGAGATGGTCAACTATGGAGGTTCTACTGTATGTTCAAGTTTTTGAAAACTAATTACTTTTAAATGGAATCATTCAATATTTCTTTGGACTAAGTGTGCTGTGAAACATAAAGGTGCCGTGGACCAAGGAAGCTTGGAAAGCTCTGCTCTGGGGAATTCTTGTATGGAGAATGTGTGTTTCAAGCTGGTTTTCAGTTATGTCTATCTCAGATATATGGCAAGGGAGAGAAATGTATGAAAAGCAAATCTGCTGTCTTGAATGTCCCTACACGGTACTCTCATATCACTTTACTTGTATTCTGTTAGTGAAATCTCATTTCAATGATTGTATCAATAAACAATGGCAAGTGAGGCCAGGAAATGTAATGAATGGAGCCAGCTGACCATAGGCCAGGGAATTACAGAAGAGGGAGGATGGATTTTGGGGAGATCTGCGTCTCAGCTACACTCCCCAAGCCACATATAAAGCATTCTCCCCTTCCCCAAGGGAAGAAACCAGAAGTCCCCTCGTTACTATATCCAGCTCAAATCCAAGAGTTCTGATGATGCTAAATTGTTTCTATCAGATCTGGAGTTGGCTCTGTGAGGTCTGGGCATCTATATAATAAAAGACAAGTTATCTCTCCCCACAACCACTCCACCACAACAGATACACACACGCACACAGTACAATTTCATTAAAAACTTGCATCCAGTTCTTCAGTAGTCCATGGCATTAATTTAATTCTGCATCGGCATTGGAATACACTCTACTTGGCAGTGGGGGTGTTGACAGGGAAGAGTTCCTCAACCTGTTTCCAGGTAACTTCCCTGCCCATTATTTTCTGTAGTCTCTGGCTTCATACATTGACAGGTCCTATTTTGCCCATTATCTTCCATTGTTCTATCTAAGATAGACATTGAGATGTGTGTTCTATGTTCCCTTTCTGCTGATGGGCTGGAATTGTCACAGCATTTTGTAGGCTAGTTGGTGGTTTCCATGGCCATACGATTTCCTCAGAATCATAACAGGCTTCTCATCTATTTGTGCTCAGTTACTTGTGCCAGCAATTACATCCAATGGTCTTTGCTAAAATACCCTTCCACCTTCTTTGTTTTTTCATATCCTTCTCTACACATGTCTCCCTTTTACACTAACGGTTGCTATATCAAAGGTACTTGAAATATTCATCTTTGGGAGGAAACTGATAAATATATCACCTCTTCCAGTCATTAAACTTAATATGTAGTTCCTGGACTACCCTTCTTAAGTTTCTACTTGCAAACTAAAAACTTCCCATTTATGCTCATCTCTTCCTTATAATATCTCATGAAAAGTTGTATCCAATACTCACTTACATGCTGGGTCTTTTAAACCACTCCTCTTGTAGCTACATGCTCAGTGTTTGTAGATCCATTTTTTCAACCATGTCATCTAGGTTTTTTTTTTCCACCTCCCATATCTGCCATCTCTAATGTTGATGGTTCTTCACGTGGCTATGGGAGAGTCCAAGTTCTGTAGCTTTCTCTGTCGAATCCCCGCTTTGTAAATCAATACACTAAGCTCCTTCCAGTAAGCAGGCAAATACATTAAACCGATGAATAGAAGACACTTCATTTTGCTGCCTGTGTTTACCATTTTCGGTTAATCTGTGATCTCTGTTGATGTTAGCAATCATGGATGGTGCCCTTTATTTCTCTATTTCCCAGACTTTCTGTAATGATCTTTATTACTTCCATAATGAAAAAGTACCTTTAACAGAATAATAGGCTCTTGATCCCTTACTGGGAATTTTATAAAAATGGACCTGCAAGCCCCTCTTTGCATCCTTTATGGGCCTAATAGATCTGGAGATTCAAACTGATGCTACAGAACTTTTTTCTGCTTGGAAACAAAAGCATTCCAGAAGTATGTCTGCCTATTTTTTCAAACATTTCTGTCTTGCCCCCTGTGAACCTGTTAAACATACCAACTGAAATGCAGCTTTGAGGTTTGGACCTGAAGACAACTTTAAATTGAAGCCTTTGCTTTCTTTTTCTGATTTGTGTTCCTTATTTGTGTATTTGTGAAGCATTGACTTTATTTCCATCATATTTATTGTCAGCCTAGTTGTAGCTGTATGGTAGTTCATGTGCAAATGGGACACCACACAATTGGCTCACCTTTCTCCATGTTCACTAAGTATTTTTACAATAGATAGGTCTTTTTAGCTTCCTTCTTTGAAATATGAAATTCACATGGTTAACACAGTAGAAGGCAAATGATCTTAATGGGAATTTTGTTACTAATGACTTACATAGTGGTCTTAATTGTTTAGTTTTTAGTAACTGATGGAAATTCTTGGTTGAGATCATCTAGTTTACTATTCTCCTGAAAAAAATCAAAAGTTAGATGAAGTCATAAAAAGGTACTAATATTCCATAGTTACTGAATGACTAGGATAGCTTAGATTTAGGAGGAGAGGCCTCAAAAATAACGTGGGCTATTTTTTCGCTAGACAAATACACTCTACCCAGACATGTATACTGTTGGTAAGTGAATGAGCAAATGAATAAGAAATTAAGAGAGAGATGAGGTTTAATCAGGGTGTATCAACTCAGAAGGTGGTAATCAGCAGAGCAGAGAAAAGATTTTGACAGTTTAATGCTCTCAAGTATTCATTCAACAAATTGTTATTATTTGCCTGGAAGGGCACTCCACTAGGCAGCTGGTGTTCATTGGAGAACAAATCAGACCAGCTCCTGTTCTCATGAAGACTGTTCTAATGGGAAGACAGAGCACAGACAAATAAAGACATACAACATAAAATTACAGTTGTATTAAGTGCTATGGGAAAGGAAGTATTATGAGAGAGAATATTAAGAGTAAAAATTGGCATTCAACTGGGTGGATAGGAAAGCATTTTCCAAGAAGGGGGCATTTAAATGTGTTGCTAAATTCAGATATTTGAAAACAAGAGGAAAGGAAGCCATATTTAATTTAATACACCAGTGGTGGGATTAAATCTCCATGGTATGAGAATTGTAAGTTGTAAAGAAAGTTCACCCCTCTTTTGTCTTTGAAATTGTCAATGTGGGAATTTCTCAATCAGCAACATTCAGTAGCTCTATATGCACATAATTCAAAGAAAACCTTGAGTATTATAGGTGTTCAATAAATACTTGTTGACTTGAACTGAACTTTGATTAATAAGCTCTCTGTGTAAGCCAATACAGTGATATTAGCACCATTGCTCTGGAAAACGCCTTGATTTCATTTTTAAACAGATGAATTTTGCATTCACTTCTTAGGTGACTTCTCCAGGAAGGAAATACACGTTTCGGGGGAAGTGGTCATCTTAGTGAGGTCCCCCTGAACTCAAGAAAAAATGAGCTATCTATAAATGGTTCCATTCTCAGTAGATTCACTGCCAGTTGAAATGTAGTTGAGTACATAGATTTTTATTATAATTTTTTGCCTCTCTGGTGTGTGTGATATATTGAAGTGCTGGCTCCTTTGCCTTTTTTTCATTAAAAACATCATAAAACATTTAGGGGTCTGTGCAGAAATTGCTGTGACCTCTATTTATAATTAAAGAAAGTAATGTTTCCTTTAAAATATTACTGGAGAGCAGTATTTCTGACCACGAGCCCCTAAAGCCTGGTAACCAGATTTGTGCAGATTTCCATTCTCTTGTGTGCAATTACTAAAATAATGGGAAAGTAAAACCACTGGAGAGGGAAAGAAACCTGATAGGTAAGGCGAGTTGAAGTTTGCTTACTAGGAAGCTAGGTTTGGGGTTTTGTTTTGATATTTTGCTGTTGCTGTTGTATAAACCTCTATTTTTTTAAAGTTATGAATGCTAAATAAGCATGGTGTTTTTGTGTATTTCTTAAAACAAAAGACATGGTCTCCAATCAGCTAGAGCATCCCTTTGCCCTTGCATTTGAAATATTTGTGTGCACTCAGACAAGGCAGATTCGGATTTGGTGGGTCTGGAGTGGGGACAGAGATTCTGTCTATCCAACCACGTGACCAGTGCTGCCGATTCCCAGATAAAACTTTAAGTACCTAGGCTCTAAGTGATAACTTCCATCTCCTTGCAGTTAAACATGATGGGGTACCAGCTTTGTGGTCACAGTCTGGCTGGTCTCTGCCATGTCATGGGACAGTGTTTTGGAGCTGTCATTTGCCAGGCTGTCATCTAGTCACCCAGCATGCACTTTTCTCACCTGAGAATCCTACAGTAACTAAATAGGAAGGCAAAACCTTAGTCATTTTGATGTTGTCTTTCTCTTAGACCACAATGAATCAGCAAGCTCTATCAGCTGTACATTCAACATATGCCCTCTGTCATTCTGTTCTCTGTGTGTCTGCCACCGCACTCCAGCCAGATCCATCATCATCTCACCTGGGCTCAGTGGACTCCACTCTTGTCCTGTAGCAGCTTAGGTGATCTTAGAAGAGTATAAATCAGACTACATCACTCTCAGCTTCAACTCCACCAAGAGCTTCCCACATTCTCAGAATAAAACCCAGACCCGTGGTGGTGGCCTAGGAGAACTATCTGATCCAGGCCTGCAAACCTCCCTTACTTCTCCCCAAGACCGGCTCCCTGCTGGGGGCCTTGCTCCAGCCAGCAGCCTTCTGTCTACTCCTTGCGCACAGAGGCCAAGCTCCTTGTGCCCTCTGAGCTTTGCTCTGGAGCTTCCCTCTGTCTGAAAGGTTTTTCTCTTTGTGCTGGTGTCCTCTCATTCTCTGGGAGACTGGGCAGGCCCTTTGTCACTTAGCCATGCCGCTGTTTCTCTGTATTTCATCTGCCCAATTTATGTCCTTTATTTCCTTTTCAGCACTTGTCACTGTCTCAAAGTACCTTTAATATTTTGTATCTCAGTTTATTTTCTGGCTCCCAGCTACTACACTAGAATATAAGCTCCAGGAGGGAAGGCCTTTGTTTAGTCAGAGGGAGGAAAATGTGGGAGGAAGCAGGAGAAAGTGGAGAGAAAGCTGGAGAAAGGAAAAGGGAAGGCGGGCAGGCCATCCAGCTGCCTTTCATCAAAATGTGCCCCATTTTTCATTTTGATACTAAAGTGGTATTAGAAATTATTCTTTTCTGATCTTCTTGGGAAGACAGTGACAGAAATTACCATGTGTAATTTAAAGCTTAAAGATTTGTTTTTAAAAAGAGTACTTCATTTCTGTGTAGAGTTTTAGTAACATCATTAACTTTTATTTCCAGAAACTCAAATGAGTTGAAAAAAGGCACCATTTGGGTAAATTTACATAAGAATAACATTCCTAATGAAGTTTTTCCACTATGGATAATGCTTTTTATCTAATAGAGCTCTAAGCTTGCTTAGGGTACAAAGAGCAAAGGTTTGCTAAAGGCTGAGGTGGGCTGTGGTCCCCTGCAGAATGAAGTGCTCTGGTTCACTTGGGTGTTAAATCCCTGCTCTTGGCCTTCTACATGTTCTAACTTGCTGACCACCCACGATAAAGAGAGCAGAATCATTCCTAGTAACCGCTTACTGGTGGAGTAGGGCAATGAATGTGCACTTTGAAATCTCCTTAGTCAAATCTTGGCTCAGTCATCATTAATTATCTGACTTTGCAAAAGTACCTGAACCTTCCTGAGCCTCTTCATTCTCACCTACAACATGAAAATCGGAATCTCTTATTACATTTTAAAATCACATATGTTAAGAACCTAGACTTATATGAAATATATGTATTTCTTATAGACAATATTTTTCTACTTTTTTTTTTGTATTTCATGAGACATGGAGGACTACCTGATCCCAGGAGACAGCCTTTATTTTACAATCCATGTAATTGTCATAACCATTTCCATTTTATCTATGTGAATGGCTCCCAGGAGCAACAACTCAGAGTATATAGTTTTACTCATAATATGACACAACTGCTGCCCTTGGAGTTACACAAGGAGATAGGGCTTGGTGAATTAGCTACCTAGATCACTCCTCTCAATTAAAGCAACTAAACATGCTTGGAGAGTTCTAAGCTAATCACTGAAAAGAAGTATAAGGGACTTGAGGAAATTTTAAGAAAGATTTAAAAAATCAGATCAAACATGCAATAATTCAAATAAAACCCAATTAACAGATTAGGGTCCACTAAAGGGAGAATTGGTTAAATGGCAGCTAGATGAGAAGAAATTGCCTAACTGGCTGAGGAAGGCAAAATTATGAGATATGAAAGAGAAATTAAAACTGATGGAGAATAGGGTAAGAAGTTCCGATATAAGATCTAAGGAGGAAGAGGCAATGTCTGGAAAAATAGAGCTTCACACATTCTAGAAATTCAGTGATTAGAATTTTATGTTTGGGAGATAATTTTTTTCTTTGTTATTGGACTAAGTAGTGCTTTATTAGTTGCAAAGTATTGAACAATTATAGAAATTTAAACAATTAAAAGACAAAGGTTTGTCAGAAAGAGTTATTTCAATTATCCCATAGTCTTTGTCAAAATTTTTCCTATTTGTAAATGTTAGACTGCATGATTTCTATGTCTGAATTTTCATACAAAGGTGAATTTCTCTATCATATATACATATAATAAAGCATCATTGAGAGTGTGTGTGTATTTGTGGAGAAATGGTTTCAGGTTTTCTGAGCTTTCACTTATTTAAAACAAAGTTTGGAGCATATACATCTAGTAAGGACATTTAGAATTACATTATTCAGGTTCAATTTGTATTAAACTAATCTCAAGATGAACTTGAAATACTTTGAACAGTCTCTGTCCTTGCACTGAAAATTATCTCACAGTAACCCTTCAATTTGTTCAAATTACAGTCTATAAGATATTTCATTATAAATAAGCATAAAAGACTGGAGCTGCAATTAGCTCCCATGAGCTGGTTGGTACTTAATAAATATTTGTTGAATGAGTGGATTGATGGCTACTATAAATTGATATCTAATTTTAGGAAGATTTATTAAAGAAGAAACATTTTAAAATCAAGGCATATTTTTTTACATCTGGTTGAAAGATGCTATTTTCCTAAATATTATAGTCATTGTTTGTCATTATTTCTTTTTCTTTTTCTTTTTCTTCTTTTTGAGACAGGGTCTCATTTTATAGCCCCCAGTAGAGTGCTATGGCATCATAGCTCACAGCAACCTCAAATCTTTGGGCTCAAGTGATTCTCTTGCCTCAGCCTCCCAAGTAGCTGGAACTGCAGGCGCCCACCACAATGCCCAGCTATTGTTAGAGAGGGAGGTCTTGCTCTAGCTTAGGCTGGTCTCAAACTCCTGACCTGAGGTGATCTACCTACCTAGGCCTCCCAAAGTGCTGGTTGTCACCTTTTTTTTTTTTTTTTTTTGTATTACTTGCACAACCTTTAGGTCCAGATTGATGGAGGAAGAAGGTGAATAGAAATTGTTTGGAAATACTTTCTGCTGATTAAAAACTGATTTTACAAGGCTTATTCCAGAAACTCTCCTTTGTATGGCCTTTCCTCCACTGAACCCTCTTTAGTTTCATAATCAAATCTCTGGATTTGAAAACTCAGCTTGGAATATCTGCAAGAAGACCCTAATAAAGACTATGTTGACACTTTACTACCTTAGTATAGGAAACTATAGTCAAAAATGTTCTTTTAATCTAGAATAAGTCCATGGTATAGGACAAACAGGAACACGATAAGCCTGTGAGTGTCCAGTCAATTTTGTCCTTTTCCAGGTAGGGAAATAAAACAACTATTCCTTTAGTAGCACCTGTCTTTACTAAGCCCTTGAAAACGTCTTTCACTGTCTTAGAATGCTCTCCTCCCTAGCAGAAACTGCCAAAACCTTACTAATCTTTTAAGGCTCAGTTAAAATGTTCCCTGAATGCTGTCAGGTGAACTCTGATGTTCAAATGTGCTACATTTTTCCTTTGTGACTAACTTTGACAATTAGAGGCTGAAGAATTGTTCTAAGGAACTGCGTTCCTGCATGACTTTTCCAGCAAGACAGAGCACGTTGTATGATTTTTTTTTTTTCATAAATTACAACTGGATTACTCTTTCCTTCCTTGCCTCCCTTTTTTTCTCTCTCTCTTGCTGAACATTGTGTCACATTTTATACTTACAGTTATAAACACCTTGCAGTAAATTCTAAGAGGCCAAAGCACTTCGTCTCACTCACCTTGTTATCAGCCGTAGTCCTCTCCTTACATATAGAAACTACTTGATCTGGAAATATTGAATGAACAAATTGTTCATCTCTGCTTCCACCTCAGTGTGTCTCAACAGACCTGTCAACGTTTATCATTCATTCTTCCAAACGTCTCTATTATTTATGTGAAATCAGCCTCTTTGTCTTCTGAAAAGCCTGGTGGGAAAATCAATTGAGATCTTAGGACATGCCCAGAAATCAAACCCAAAAGGTCTGCAAAGTGAGGTACCTACAGAAAATAAGCCAAATCTGTGGCTAAATCCACAAGCTTAGCGCCAAGGACAACAAGATTCAGCTTAGTCCAACTGCTTCCTGCCCAGCTCCTAATCGTTTTGTGTTTAGCATGAGTCATTCTCTCTTCAACATCAAGCTCTCAAGTGACTTGGCTCCCTCTGCAGATACCTCGCTAAAACTCACAGACTTTGGAACATAATCTTGGCACAGCCTTGTTTCTTTATAAACATTGTTGATCAGATGTAGGGTTTTATAGTCATATTGTTTGTGAAATGCCTTTTCTGTACATTTTTATCATGACAGTGTTTATGTTGCATGTCTAATTAGCTTCAACATACCAGATGAATTGTTTAAACCCGTCTGGCATGCTATAATTTTTCAGTTTCTCATCTGCTAAGAAAAATATATTTGTAAAGGTTTTAGATTTCAGGAATCCAAAGTCTACGATGGATCCAGTTCACCATAGGAAATATATCAAGGAGGGTAGAGGGGGGAGCCTTTTGCCAGGCTGGCCAGAGGGAGAGCAGACAAGGCCCTAAGCACTTTTACAATTCTAATTTGAGAACTGGTGCCAAGATCAATAGTTCCTCCCTTTCCCACTACCATCCCCTCCCCCAAACTAAAGGCAACAAAATACTAAGCTGAGAAGTTTCTCATCATTACCAGAACTAGTTATATTTGGGACAGATAAAAGGAGAGGCAATCACAGGCTCTTGGAAGAAAGGAGAGGAAATTGGGATTAAAGTTGCAGAAGAGGGCTAGGTTGGCAAAGAGGATGGGTTGACACCAAGAAAATAAAGAGCCAGGGGTCTGAAGGTTGTGGTACCAGTGAGAGTCAAGCACTTGACTGCTATGAACACATTGAAACATCTTTTTTTTTTTTTTTTTTTTTTATTGTTGGGGATTCATTGAGGGTACAATAAACCAGAATACAGTGATTGCATTTGTTAGGCAAAGTCCCTATTGCAATTGTGTCTTGCCCCCAAAAGGTATAGCACACACCAAGGCCCCAACCCCCCTCCCTCCTTCCCTCTCTCTGCTCTTCCTTTCCCCACCCCTCCCTCCTTCTTTCTCTCTCTGCTCTCCCCTCCCCCCACCCCCACCATGACCTTAATTGTCATTAATTGTCTTCATATCAAAATTGAGTATATAGGATTTATGCTTCTCCATTCTTGTGATGCATTACTAAGAATAATGCTTTCCATTTCCATCCAGGTTAATACAGAGGACGTAAAGTCTCCATTTTTTTTTTAATGGCTGAATAGTATTCCATGGTATACATATACCACAGCTTGTTAATCCATTTCTGGGTTGGTGGGCATTTAGGCTGTTTTCACATTTTGGCAATTGTAAATTGAGCTGCAATAAACAGTCTAGTGCAAGTGTCCTTATGATAAAAGGTTTTCCTTCTGGTTGATGCCCAGTAATGGGATTGCAGGATCAAATGGGAGGTCTGGCTTGAGTGCTTTGAGGTTTCTCCATACTTCCTTCCAAAAAGGTTGTACTAGTTTGCAGTCCCACCAGCAGTGCAAAAGTGTTCCATTCTCTCCACATCCATGCCAGCATCTGCAGTTTTGAGATTCTGGGATGTGGGCCATTCTTGCTGGTGTTAGATGGTATCTCAGGGTGGCTTTGATTTGCATTTCTCTGATAGGGATGATGAACATTTTTTCATATGTTTGTTAACCATTCATCTATCTTCTTTAGAGAAGGTTCTATTCATGTCTCTTGCCCATTGATATATGGAATTGTTGGGTTTTTTCATGTGGATTAATTTGAGTTCTTTATAGATCCTAGTTATTAAGTTTTTGTCTGATTCAAAATATGCAAATATACTTTCCCATTGTGTAGGTTGTCTGTTTGCTTTGGTTGTTGTCTCCCTAGCTGTATAAAAGCTTTTCAGTTTTATTAAGTCCCATTTGTTTATTTATGTTGTTGTTGCAATTGCCATGGCACTCTTCTTCATGAGGTCTTTCCCCAGGCCAATATCTTTAAGTGTTTTTCCTATGCTTTCTTTGAGGATTTTTATTGTTTCATGCCTTAAATTTAAGTCCTTTATCCATCTTGAATCAATTTTTGTGAGTGGAGAAAGGTGTGGGTCCAGTTTCAGTCTTTTACATGTGGATATCCAGTTCTCCGAGCACCATTTATTGAATAGGGAGTCTTTCTCCCAAGGTAAGTTCTTGTTTGGTTTATTGAAGATTAGTTGTAAAATGTTAGTTTCATTTCCTGGTTTTCTGTTCGATCCAAACGGCTATGTCTATTTTTGTGCCAGTACCATCCTGTCTTAACCATTATGGCTTTGTAGTACAGTTTAAAATCTGGTATGGTGATGCCCCAAGCTTTATTTTTATTACTAAGAACTGCCTTAGCTATGCGGGGGGTTTTCTCTGGTTCCATACAAAACGCAGAATCAGTTTTTCCAAATATTGAAAGTACAATGTTGGTATTTTAATAGGAATGGCATTGAATAGGTAGATTGCTTTGGGAAATATAGACATTTTAACAATGTTGATTCTTCCCAGCCATGAGCATGGTATGTCCTCCCATTTGTTAATATCCTCTGCTATTTCCTTTCTTAGGATTTCATAATTTTCTTTATAGAGGTCCTTCACCTCCTTTGTTAGGTATATTCCTAGGTATTTCATTTTCTTTGAAGCTATGATGAAGGGAGTTATGTCATTAACCTCTCATCTTGACTGTTATTGGTGTATACAAAGGCAACTGACTTGTGGACATTGATTTTATATCCTGAGACATTACTGTATTTTTTTATGACTTCCAGGAGTCTTGTGGTTGAGTCTTTGGGATTCTCTAAGTATAAGATCATGTCGTCAGCAAAGAGGGAGAATTTGACCTCCTCTGCTCCCATTTGGATTCCCTTTATTTCCTTGTCTTGCCTAATTGTATTGGCTAGAACGTCCAGCGCTGTGTTGAATAGTAATGGTGACAGAGGACAACCTTGTCTGGTTCCAGTTCTAAGAGGAAAAGCTTTCAGTTTTACTCCACTCAGTAAAATATTAGCTGTGGGTTTGTCGTAGATAGCTTCAATCATTTTCAGAAATATGCCACCTGTGCCTGTACTCTTCCGTGTTCTAATTAGAAAAAGATGCTTGATTTTATCGAATGCTTTTTCTACATCTATTGAGAGGATCATATGGTCTTTATTTTTGCTTCTGTTAATATGGTGGATAACATTTATGGACTTGTGTATGTTAAACCAGCCTTGCATCCCTGGGATGAAACCTACTTGATCAGGATGTATGACTTTTGTGGTGATAACCTGTGGCATGGTTTTTCTAAATGGACCATTTATAATGGTATGTCTTATGTTAATGCATCTTAAATATGAAGAAGTTTTATATATATATATCTTTAAAATGTACTTGGTTTCTAAGACCTAGTAATGCATGAATATAGCAATTCTCAAAATTATAATCTTAGATGTGAATTTCATTAATTGCTTCTGTTTGGAGGATATTTGTGTTGGCATCAAATTGTCACAATTTATAGTTTTCACTCTTGTTTTATGGTTTCCATAAGAGGAAATCATATATATAAGAAATAATCTCAAGTAAGTCTAATTTGATACAGAGCAATGCCTTCCTAATACCTTCTACCTTTTTAACTCATTTCTTAAGTGTATCTTCAGCCAGTATTTCCCCAGAAATCTTAAATTATTATTGTTAAGAGTAAAAGGTTTCTCTCTTTTATTCTTTTAACATTTGGGGTTTGGATTCATTGCTGTGTGTTCTACCAGTATGTTTTTATTTGAGTTAAGCGAGAGTATTTTCTCTTTCCTATGTATATAAAAGTCATGGGCTCTTTGCATTTGAATCCTTTCTTCTCTGCAGATCCCTTTCCCTTTCTCAGGGAAGAAGGAATTAAATGCTATAAAGCCTATTAACGAGCTAGAATGCTTAGTGAATGCTTACTATATTCAAACGTGGTTTCTGATTACTTATAGCTTCTGCAGGTTCTAAAATATATTAATTCTCTTTTCTAACATAATCAGTATCATATATTTTGCACAGAAATTGGCCCTTTTGGTGATCCCGTTTTGACCAGTCAGTAAGTGTCACCTTTAACATCTACCTCTGGTCTCTATAGGTGGATTAGCTGAAAAACTCCTTACAGGGCCCAATATAGACTCTATGTTGCTTCTTATCCTTTTTTGTGTGGTAATCCTTTCCTTATCTCCATTTCATGTAGAAATGCCAGGATTTGTGTAACACATGGATAAGGCTGCTTGCACCTGGGGTTATCCTTGGGAAAACTCCACTGAAGGAATGGTTTTCAATAGTAAATCGTGGAATATTGGTTTGATTTATCACTGTTAAAACAAAAAAGAAATCAAGTTCTGAAAAAAATGTTGACAGTTTGTCACTTCCACTTAACCAACTTTCTTCTAAATGTAGCCATATGCCTCGCCACTTCTAACTGTGGCTTTTATGTTAGTGCCTTGATGTGGAATAATCTCATTTGTTTCCCCTGTCCCCACTTTGCTCCTGTTTCTACCAGGTCCACACGTTCAGAGGGCCACACTGGTGTGAGTACTGTGCCAACTTCATGTGGGGTCTCATTGCTCAGGGAGTGAAATGTGCAGGTAAGCATTCTTCCCTCGTCCCCTGCGTGAGTCAGTTATAAAGTTGTTAGGAATATGGTATACGGAGGTTTGCTGCCGTGTATGTGCAGTAGGCTGGATCCTGGTTTGCTCTGTGCACATGCAGTAGGCTGAATTTTCAGGCAGTTGCTTTGGAAATGATATTTTATCTGCCCTTAACCTTCTTGGACTTGAAGGGCAGCAGACCAGGGATCTGGCATTAGTCCAGTGAAAAGAAAGAATCAGCTTTTTCAAAAAGTCTGATAAAAGGAGATAAAAGTAAGGCAGTTATATTTAATACTTGCCTTTGATAGTTCAGTAACTAAATTTATAAAATGATTTTTTTTTAAAAAAAAAAAGCAATGTACAAGGACCTATGATTGTTGCCTTGGAAACTGAATTTTAAAGACAACTTGTTAAGCTGGATTGTCCTTACTAAATTTTTGCAAAATCATATTGAAGCTTTAAAGGTTTGTGAATTTATCTTCAAAGATTTTTACCAATTCTGAAAAAACCACTTAGTCACTAACATTTTTTGTGAATTTTTGAAACTTTGAACATACCAAATTCCTTTTTTTTTTTTTTTTTTAAGCAGGAACTCAACTTTATTGCGTCAAGCAGCCGCTTATATAGAGCGTGGGGAAGGGGCGGGGAAAGAAGGCAGGGGGATGAGGTGCGTGACAGGGTTTGTAAAATATGACCACAATATTTAGAAACTTTAAGATTTACACATAATTAAATAACCGGGGTTTACTGAGATACTTTATGAAATAAATAAGACTTATTATGTGAAACTGCATAGAACAACTGTACTGAATACTGACCACCTATTCAAACAACTCTAAATTCTAGCATACGCTTAAAAGTAATTATCTAAATTCTAATTGTTTAGTATTTGGTCATGAAAGATTCTTTCTGCTGTTTAAGTTATGAAACTTAAAAATGTCTTCTAGCATGAAGCTTTAAACTAAAAACGTATTCTAAGGGAAAGTATTTCAAAATGGTAACTATAGTAACTGTCAAATTTATCACTGTAAACATTCTCATTTCTTTTGTGGCATGATTTTGATTTTAAATGGAATGTTTTTTTTTGTCCATTATGCGCAGAAATTTCTGGGGTCTGATTTTTCTTATTTCTAAATTGCATTTTTTTGAATAGCAGGATACAATACACATTCCATGGGAATATTCCAAGTCATTTACTTTCATCATTATTTCCTTACCATCACTAAGGTATAATAAGTTTCCAAGCATATATCACTGTTCAAGGACCTTCCTGCCACAGAAAGTGGAATAATAATTCACAACTATGGGCCTTGAACTATGCAGAGGTGTTTGTCAAGGAGAGGCTGAGCTCAGAGTTCAGTCTGAGTAAATGAAGAAAACATTATTGTTATAGCTGGTGGTTATGCAAAGTCAGGGTGAGGAACCGTCATTAAGAAGGTTTTAGTTGGCGGTGACAGTAGCTCAGTGGGTGGGGCGCTGGCCACACACAAGGCTGGCAGGTTTGAACCCAGCTCAGGCCAGCTAAAACACAACAATGACAACTGCAACAACAACAACATAATAGCTGGGTGTTGTGGCAGGCACCTGTAGTCCCAGATACTTAGGAGGCTAAGGCAAGAGAATCACTTAAGCCTGAGAGTTTGAGGTTGCTTTGAGCTGTGACACCACAGCACTCTACCCAGGGTGACATAGTGAGACTTTGTCTCAAAAAAAAAAAAAAAAAAAAAAAAAAAAATGTTGAAGTTGTGGGGTTGAACTGGAGGGAAACAAAGTTTGATTCAAATTGTTTATAGGGGCATTAATCCCGG
>CAUYPK010053113.1:0-27698 GCA_963574355.1 Loris lydekkerianus | reverse complement strand
TATAGTTGTGTACATTAATGAGATCATGGGGCACCATACACTGGTTTTATAGACCGTTTGACACATTTTCATCACACTGGTTAACACAGCCTTCCTGGCATTTTCTTAGTTATTGTGTTAAGACATTTACATTCTACATTTACTAAGTTTCACATATACCCTTGTAAGATGCACCGCAGGCGTAATCGCACCACTCACCCTCCCTCCCCTCCCTTTCCCCCTTTACCCTATTCTTAGGTTATAACTGGGTTATAGCTTTCATGTGAAAGCTATAAGTTAGTTTCATAGTAGGGCTGAGTATATTGCATATTTTTTCTTCCATTCTTGAGATACTTTACTAAGAAGAATATGTTCCAGCTCCATCCATGTAAACATGAAAGAGGTAAAGTCTCCATCTTTCTTTAAGGCTGCATAATATTCCATGATGTTTCTACATTTCTTTTTTGTTTGTTTGCTTTTCAGTAGCTTCTTCCAAGTGCACTATGAGAATTAAGTAAGTTTTAATAAAATATCTTAACATATATAAATACCCAGTCCATGCCAGCTATTATAACTCTTTCTCCCTGTGTACCCCTGTCTTTTCCTTCCTTTCATCACTATCTATACGGACCCTGGGCCTACACCAGGCACCAGCAGGTATAGGACAGATGCCTCACTTTTCAAAACCACATTTTTGTTAGATTTTTCCCTAGGACACAGAAGCTCTTGCTTTTCAGAGATTTCAGAAATTCAGCTGCTTCTTCTTGACAAAAATAAAAAACAATTGACTTCTGTAAACCTATACAGAAGTAGAGTTTAAAAATAGTGATACAATATAATGACATTTGTCCAATCAGCCCCATTATAAACACACAGCAGAATGAGGTAATCTGTCTGTATTTCCTGCAGGGGGAAAAAAATCTGTTGCACACCTTAGATAATTTTAGAAGGAGAATTAACTTTCAATTTGTTGGCCCGTTACAAAGGAGGAAAAAGTAGAGAAAAATGAGACATCAGAATTAAATTAGCCCCTGAAACTGATATTCTAACCTTAATATCGAGCACGCAGTGTTCATACACCCACAGAACTGAGAGTTAATTAAATTCCAGATAATACAATGTGTTTCTTCAGGTGGGACCGATTATTCATTAACAAATGAAACTGGGAGGAATATCTCATGTCCTAAATACACAAATAGACATTTACCAGCTGCCACACTTGACTGTCTTTAGGAAATACTCCCAACAGGGGAGCCTGTTTTCTCCAGATTCAAGGCTCTGGGCCTATGAAGTTAGGACTTGGTCCCTGCCCTTAGGGTTTACCCAGAATGGTCCAGGTAGAGACATAAGAAAAATCCCAGTGCTGAGTGGGCATGCTGTAAAGGAAGAGGAAGAAGCTATGACTGGAGACCAAGAGAATAAAGGGATGCCCACGCTTCCGGCCCTCACAAAATCTTCTTTAGTGTGTGTGTGTGGGTGGGGTGAAGCTGGAAGGAGGGAGGGAGGAGACTAGTGCAGGCTGGGAGAAGTATAAGCTCAGCTTGTCTCCCTAATAACCAAGGGGGGATTCACAGAGTTTCTCTTTGGTATGACACATCTCCTGGGCTTAGACCCTCCCTTCAGCTGCACGCCACCATATTTAGATATTCTCGTCTGGGTCTCTGGCAGCAGAGCCACAGTCAGTGCACCATATTCAGTCTCACGGATGGTCATCTGTTGACTCACTCCTTTTAAAACTAAAAAACTTTTGCCACGACAGCACAAAGCCCCAAGGCTGTGAAATTGTGAGCTTAAATATCTCCTTTCTATTTACAATTTTAGCTGTACCTAGGTACCAAAATACAGATTCAGAACTACATATCTGATGTCCTTAAAATTGGATATGTTTTGGATTTTTTTTTTTTATTTGTTTTGTTTGTTTGTTTGGATTTTGCAACTAACGAATGGATATGTCGTATATCACATTTACTTCCAGGGATCTTGGGAACCAGCAAGGATCAATCTGCCACCAAGCACAGTAATGGTCTTGACACAAATTTATGAGTATTTGCAACAAGTAGGATAAGTAAAAATTATAAATAACCTCTTGTCAGGCTATATTGGATATTTCGACTAAATGGGAACAGCTCAGGTTAAATTGTCCCATTAACCAGCTTTACCAGATGCTTTCATATTTCACAAATGTAGCTAAGGGATTTTGGATTTTTTAAATTAATTTATTTTTATTGTTAAATCATAGCTGTGTACATTAGTGCAATCAAGGGGTACAATGTGCTGGTTTCATATAAAATCTGAAATATTCTCATCAAACTGTTCAACGTAGCCTTCATGGCATTTTCTTAGTTACTGTATGTAGACATTTGTATTCTGCATTTAGTAAGTTTCGCCTGCACCCATTCTAAGATGCACCATAGATGTGGCCCCACCCATTACCCTCCCTCCACCATAACCTCCCCCCTCCCTTCCCCTTCCTTGGCCCTTTCCCCATAGTCTTGTGCTATAGTTGGGTTATAGCCTTCATGTAAGAGCTATAATTTAGCTTCATAGTAGAGCTGAGTACATTGGTATTAGTATTATTGTTACTGGCATTAAAACAACCTGAGCTCCTTCTGGTGGACCTACATTATTCAATCGATTCTTCATGATGTCATCGTACTGATGAGCCTACTGAAGTTTAAAGAATGAAAATAATGTCCTCACACTCATAGTAAGAGGCAGTACTAGGATTTGAACACTGGCCAACTTGACTTCAAAGTCAGTCCTCCCTTACTTCACACTGCATAATTTACACATCTGTGAATCTTAATTTTGGATTGTTAGTTCTTGTTTTCTGAGTGTCTTTTGCCCTAGAGCTGTTTTCTTAAAAAAAGGAGCTTACAGTTTTCTTTTCTGACAAGGAAATGGAGATAAAAATCTTTTCTAAAAACTCACTATAAAACATTTTACAAATATGTCAGGTTACAACTCAAAATCTGTCGACCCAAACCTCATTTAATTGGTTCCTTATCTGTCCCACCTAAGCAAGCTGTCATAATTTTCTTTTACACTTGGAATTCTTGCCCTGACTGCCATTTCATTCATTCATTTATTTGACACTTATTCACTGAGTATCTAATATGTGCCAGGATCCATTCAAGGCACTGAACAGTGAGAAAAACGGACAAAATTTCTGTCTTCATGGAATTTATAGGCTAGTGTGACAAAATGAACAATAATTAAAATAAATGTGTGTGTATAAGTAGATGTTGAAATATGAAAAAGTGAAAGCAGGGAGGGGAATAGGGCAAGTTTATTAGAGTTCTCCAGAAAAAACAGAATCAATAGGATAGATAGTAGAACTCTATAGTTGATCACTACACTACACTGATCCCCTTCTTCAATTGATCTAATTTTCATAGACTGGACATGTACCACATGTATGTATCAGTACACCAGGCCTAGTACCTTACGCTGACCACCTCTCACCTCTGTATGTTGACCAGTTTGTTATAATTCCTTGGGTGGTCATCTTACAGTTGATCTACTGTATATGGATGTAGGGAAAAGACTTGTTATGAGGGATTGGCTCATGAAATTATGGAGGCTGAGAAGTCTCACAATCTACTTTCTATAAACCAGAGGCCCAGAAAAGCCACTGGTGTAGTTCCAAGACCTGAAGACCTGAAAACTAGGACAGCCAATTGTGTAAGTCCTCATCCGAGTCTGAAGACCTGAGATGTGGTGGGTGGACAGTGTCCCAGGCCAGGAGAAGAAGGAGATGTCCTAATGCAAGAAGAGAGAACAAATTTGTCCTTTCCTACCATTTTGTTCTATTTGGGCCCACAATGGATTAGATAATGCCCCCTGGCATTGGTGAGGGTGATTTTCTTCACTTTACTGATTAAAACACTATTCTCTTCCAGAAATGCTCTCAGAGACACATTCAGAAATAATCTTTCACCAACCATCTGGACATCCCTTAACTCAGTCAAGTTGACACATGAAATTAACCATGGAGGCTAGTTCTTTACCTGAGTCTTGATTTTCTTCTATGTCCAGGGAAATCATCATCATTAGTATTTTTTTGATGATCTATAATATTACATTTTACATAAATCCCTTGAGTTACCTTGCTATTATTTAATGAATATAATTATTAATATGAGGTATTCAACCCAGAAATCTGTACATTCTAGGAAAGTTCTTATAAGGACAATGTTTCTTCTTGGGAAAACCTTTAAAGGTAGAAGAATTTCTTCAAAACATCATTTTACCATTAAATTATTAGAAATCCTTTGGCCATGTATATTTAAATGTATTGAGTTTTATACTTGAGAGCTTGGTTTTTCCTTCTGCCTAGAGAACATTCAGTTCTGAAATGGGCTTCTCTGGCCCCCAAGAATCAGGGCATGAGTTTTCTAGTTGTGTTAAGGAAGCAACAATTGCTCTTTCTGACTCCCTCTAACATCCAAATTACTTATATTCCATGACTCCATGCTCAGGTATATTTTTAGGCTAAAGCAGTCCATAGTTTGCTTTTGCAAAAAGTAGTACTCAGGATCATGTGGAGGCTTCCCTGTAGTGTTGCAAAATGGATGTAGCACTGGAGGTTGAACAGACTGGATTAAAGTTCTGGCATGTAAATTTAGTGGTGATTTTATTGCTTCCTAGCATGTGAGTCAGTTTTTCTCAAGGAGTCTTCATTTCCCTATACATAAATCAGAATAACAATACATATTGAGATGAATGTTGTGAGGATTAAATGAAAATAAATTAAATATGTATAAGGAAACATTTTTAAATATGTAAAAGTATATTAAAAGGAGTCATTTTAAATTAGCTGAGGAACTAGAGATTATTCAATAAATAGTGTTAAGACAATTAGTTAACCATCTAGAATTATAAAGTCAGATATGTAACTCATACTATAGACTGGGAAAATTAGTAGAGACTAAAGGTTTACGTATTATAAATAATGAAACCATGAATATACTAGAAGAAAATTTTTATTCATTCAACCAATACTTACTGAATGCCTACCCTATGTCAGTTACTTCTGGGTGCTGGGGTATAGTAGTGATCAAAAGGGACAAACATTTTTACTCCTTATAGTCTCATAGAGTGAGAAAGACATAAAATGAACAAAAATAAATTAAATAAATTAATAAACAAAAATTAAAATAAATGAATAGACAAATAACTGCTATAAAAGAAAATAAAGCAGAGCAAGACCATGGGGTGACAAGTCATCCCTTCAAACAGTATTGTTGGCCAACAAGATGGTACTTGAATCAACACCTCAAAAGAGGTGTGGAAATGAGCCACAGGATGATCTTAGGGAAGAGTGCTTCAGGCAAAGAAAAAGAAAATGCAAAAGGAAAGTTATAATCTTGGAGTATGAAAGCTCTTGCTAACTACAATCCAAAATCCAGAAAAATATTTATTAATAAAAAATAAAATTATTTGAATTGTTAAAAAAATACAAATAAGGCACTAAGGGAGAAATCCTTCAATCCATTTCATAGAGTAAGTGAAAAAACGCTGAATACATAAAGAATGTAATAAAGAGGTCACAGAAAGGTTCTTAATCACATGAAAAGAAGATGCTTAGCATTACTCACCATCAGACACACAGAAATGAAAATTAAACTGAACTATTATTTTTACCTATTATATTGTCAAAGAGTAAAGAGAGTTTAGTTAATGCACTTTCTGAAAAAAAAAAAAAAAAGATTTGTTATTTGTAGAAATGTTATTTGTAGAACTGTAGAACCCCACATGAAGGGTAATATCTGTCACAGTTATAAATTCAAAGGAATTTTGACCCAAAAATTCTACTTCCAGGAGTTTGTTCTAGAATGTCAATTGGTCATAGGTAAGCTGACTGATGTATTACACATTATCATGTGCTTGTTTGTAATAACAAGCTAAATGTTCACCAGTGGGGGCACGAGTTAAAATAACTGGGGTACTTTCATGGGATCAAACTCCAAGTTGTTGCAAAAGAGAATGAGAAAAATCTCCATATGGAAATATTTCTGAAATACAATACATTTAATAAAGCAAGTTGTGTAGCATGATATCCTTTGTATGTGAAAGAAAAAAGGTAAGAAAATAAACTTGTGCTTTCTTTATTATGCATAGAGAAACTTTAGAAATAAGATGAGAACCTGTATTAACAGAAGTTACTTATTGAGAGAGGAAGGACAGGGCAGGAAGAGAGACGTTCCACTGTACTACTTGTTATATTTCTCAATTTTAAACAAAGTTAATGTATTACTTACTCAAAAGTAATTAAACTATGTGATTAGGTTTAAAATGCAGCACTCAATTTATATCTGCTATTATAATTAATATTAAAATTGATATTAATATTAGATATACTGAGTTCTAGTCAGATCTTGACACAAGCTGGCTGTTTGGACTCTGGCAAATTATCTTAATGATTCTAAATGTCCCTAATTCATAAAATGTTAATTTTTGAGGACACTTCCTCCTTTAGCCTCATAGTGACAAGACACAAATGGACATTTGAAGGACAGTGTGGTTTATGCTGGGATTTAAAAATGATTCCCAAAGTATTGAGAGTATTTCTCTCTCTCTTTTTTTTTTTTTTTTGCGTTTTTTTGGCCGGGGCTGGGTTTGAACCTACCACCTCCGGCATATAGGGCCGGTGCCCTACTCCTTTGAGCCACAGGTGCTGCCATTGAGAGTATTTCTTTTCCTCCATTTTGGAGGTGATGGACTTGCCGTGTTGGGAGCCTCAGTAACTTGCTCATGGTCACAAGCCCAGTGGGTGTCAGGACCAGGACATGGACCTGTGCCTTCTGTGATTTGAAAGCTTCTGTTGTTACTGCTACTTGAGTGGTACTGGGAGGCCAGACAAAAGCCCCAGTTCCAGGCTTTTTTGCTGCTTTAGTCTTGCTCACGTTAGAAGACTGCAAACCAGCAGTGGCCAGGACCAGATCTGACCAGGCCTCTGTGCCATTTTATTGGTTATGCCAATTTATTGACCTTGTCAGGCAGTGGAGCCCACATTTAACACTGAACAGACGGTGGATTCTGTTTTTCTGTCTTGAATTAAATAGTTCTTCTTGCTGTATTCCTTGGGTCTGGAGAACACCTGACATTGGCACAGTGAGTGGTTGCCAGGTCTTTTTGGACTTTCTTCAAGTCTTGTTTACCTGAGCACAACGGATGAACTATAAGCCCTGACCCTGAAGACCAACATCTAAGACAGCGTTGTCAAGATGGGAAAAACTAGCAATTTATCTGCAAAGAACACAGTTAAAATACAATGGATGAATGTAAAACGCAATGAACATAGGGAAATTGAGGTCAGAGCAAAAAAAACTACTTTCAAGGACTGGGTTTTGGGGAGTACACAGATTATGGCAGAGGATGAAAGCCAGAGGTTGGGAAATCAGTAAAGAGACCAGGAATAAGGGAACCTAATCAGATCTTTTTGTTTTGTTTTGACTTAGTATTGAAAATATGTTGTATACGGGGCTTGCTGGTCCTCGGGTGAAGACTTAGACTGCTAGGTTATTTCCAAGTGTATCTCTCTCCTGGACGTGCCCATTTTTTATTTTCTCCTGTCTACCAAAACAACCCACAGTTACCTTCATGTCTTATAAGCAGGCTCGCGCAGACAATAAGAAGGAAGACATGGAAGCAGAAATTCACAGGAATGGAGGCAGGTTTAGACCTCAAGGTCGGAGGCAGTGGGAAGGAAGTAACATTGCACACAGAACGGCCTCACATTGAACATAAAGCTACTTGTTCTTTTGCCAACACTGTAAGTCAAGGTCCACAACACATTGAACTAGAAAGCTGTAACACCCCAATTTCCAGGCCGCCAGAGCAGCACAGTCAGTGAGTGTGGAACCAATGGCTGACGCATAGATTTGCAACAGTGAGTGTGGAACCAATAGAAGGTTTGTAATGTGACTAAACACAATGGCTGATGCATAGATTTGCAACAGGAGGATGTTAAATTCAGCAGCAGCAGCAGCAGCAGCAGCAGCATCAGAGGCTGCATGATGGAGGAACTGATCCAAACATGAGCCGGGCCACCGCCTGCCTTCTGCCCAGTTACCCCCTGCAGTTGGTGGCTCTTCTGCCCACTGTCATCCCACCAGCCAGCTGGGACTCCCTCTTTGTTTCTGGTTTCTTCTTTGTGCTGCAACTTTATTTCCACATCCACCTGGCTTCACTTCACATATGCTTTCCATGTCTACAATGCTTTCCACCCTATGCCCACCTCCGCACCCCGTTCAGGCGTTTGTGAGAACCTCCAGGTGACTACAAGAGTCTCCTGAGGGTCTCCCCATGGGCAGGTGCTCCTCTTTCCTAACTTCTACTTGCTCTTTGGTGTTAGAGGCATCCAGCTAAGATGTAGAAACAGGCTACAGTTAAAATCTTCCAGAAGCTTTCAATGCCCTAAAATATGTTTTTTAATCTTTTTTTAAAATTTTTTTTATTAAATCATAGCTGTGTACATTGAAATGATCATGGGGCATCATAAATAAGCTTCATAAACCGTTTGACATATTTTCATCACACTGGTTGACATAGCCTTCCTGGAGTTTTTTTCATTATTGTGCTAAGACATTTACTAAGATTCACATATACCCTTTTAAGATGCACCGAAGGTGTGATCCCATCTGTCCCCCTCCCTCTACCCCCCTCCCCCTCCCTCCCCTCCCTTTCCCCCTTTCCCCCTATTCTTAGGTTGTAACTGGGTTACAGCTTTCATGTGAAAGCCCTAAATTAGTTTCATAGCAGGGCTGAGTACATTGGGTACTTTTTCTTTCTTTCTTGAGATACTTTACTAAGAAGAATATGTTCCAGCTCCATCCATGTAAACATGAAAGAGGTAAAGTCTCCATCTTTCTTTAAGGCTGCATAATATTCCATGGTGTACATATACCACAGTTTATTAATCCATTCATGGATTGATGGGCACTTGGGTTTTTTCCATGATTTATTAATAGCAATTATGAATAGGTCTGCAGTAAACAGTCTGGTGCAAATATCTTTGTTGTGGTGTGATTTTTGATCTTCTGGGTATATGCCTAGTAGAGGAATTATAGGATTGAATGGAAGATCTATTTTTAGATCTCTAAGTGTTCTCCAAACATCTTTCCAAAAGAAATGTATTAAATTGCATTCCCACCAGCAGTGTAGAAGTGTTCCCCTTTCTCCATATCCATGCCAACATTTCTGGTCTTGGGATTTTTGTTATATGGGCTAATAGTACTGGTGTTAGATGATATCTCAAAGTAGTTTTGATTTGCATTTCTCTGATGATTAAAGATGATGAGCATTTTTTCATATATCTGTAGGCCGTGTGCCTGTCTTCTTCAGACACGTTTCTCTTAAAGTCCATTGCCCAGGCTGCGATGGGATCACTTGTTCTTTTCTTGCTTATATGTTTGAGTTCTCTGTGGATTCTGGTTATTAAACCTTTGTTGGAAACATAACCTGCAAATACCTTCTCTCATTCTGAGGGCTGTTTGTTTGCTTTACTTATTGTGTTCTTGGCTGTGCAGAAGCTTTTTAGTTTGATCAGGTCCCAGTGGTGTATTTTTGAAGCTGCTTCAATTGCCCAGGGGGTCCTCCTCATAAAATACTCGCCCAGACTGAAGGCGCCAGCCACATACACCTGAGCTGGAGGGTTAGAATCCAGCCCAGGCCTGCCAAACAACAATGACAGCTACAACCAAGAAACCTGTCTTAGCAGTGTGTGTGCTTTACTTCTGTGGTTTTAATTGAGAATTTTATTTTATTGGATTTTATATTACTTTTTAGCATATAATTTATGCTTCTTTCAAAAAATTTAAAAATTATTTCCCTAAAGATTACATTATAAATGTTATTTATTTATTTATTTATTGGCAGAAAGAGCCTCACTCTGATTGCCCTTGGTAGAGTTCTAGGGCATCATCATAGCTCAACCAATCTCAAACTCTTGGGTTCAAGCAATCTTCTATTCTCAGCCTCCTGAATATCTGAAACTACAGGTACCCACTACCACGCCTGGCTAGTTTTTTCTATCTTGCTTGGTGATGGGGTCTCACTTTCATTCAGGCTGGTCTAGAACTCCTGTGCTCAAGCAGCCACCCACCTTGGCCACCCTGAGTGCTGGGATAATAGGTATGAGCCACCACACCCAGCCTATTTATTTTTTGTTGAGACAGAGTCTCACTCTATCACCTTGGATATAGTACCGTGGTGTCAGTCTAGCTCACAGCAACCTCAAACTCTTGGGCTCAAGTGATTCTCTTGCCTCAGCCTCCCAATTAGCTGGGACTACAGGTGCCTGCCACAACACCCTGCTAGGTGTTTATTTGTTTGTTTTGTAGTTTTAGTAGAAACAGGAGTCTCACTCTTGCTCAGACTGGTCTCTTGAGCTCAAGCAATCCACCTTCCTCTGTTTCCCAGAGTGCTGGGATTACAGGAGTGAGTCACTGTGCCCATCCCATTATAAATTTAAACTCATCTTAGTCCACTTGCACATAATGCTGTACTGCATGCCCCCTGGGTAGAGGGCTCAACTATACCTTGAAATTTACCTTAGAAACAAAAACAATGTAACCTAAACATTTGTACCATCATACTAATCTGCAAAAAAAAAAAAAAAAAAAAAAAAATGAAATAATGCTGTCCTGTTTCATAGCACAAGGTTTGAGTTTTTTTTTCCTTTCCATTCGTTATCACTACGATTCATTTCACTTTGTCACCCAATACATTGCTACTATTACTTGGCTTTAAAAAAATCAGTCCCCTCTCTTCCTGATTTCATGTTTTCTGACAGAACAGGTGCACTAATTCTTATACTTGTTCTTCTGTAGTTAAGGTGGGTTTTTTCCCCTTCTATTCTGTGTGGTGTCTCCTGAGATTCCTGGATCTATGGTTTGGTGTCTATCATTTATGTTGAAAAGTTCTCAGCCATTATTACTCCAAATACGTCTTCTGCCCCCTCCTCTCCTATTGCTTCAACTTTAGGTATCCTAAACATGCATATGTTATAACTTGGACATTGTTTCATAGTTCTTACATGACCTGTTATAAGGCTGCTGCTGCTTTCCTCATCTCTCTCCTCCTTTTCTTCCTCTTCCTCCTCTCTCTCTCTCCTCTTCCTCTTCTCCTTCTTTTTCAGTTTGGAAAGTATCATTTAACCTTATTTCCTTGACGTAATAGCCAGGGTTCTCTAGGGAAACAAAACCAATAGGTGAGAGGTAGAGGAAGAAAAAGAGAAGAGCAGAGAGAGTGATTCTTTTTAATAAATTGGTTCACATGATTCTGGGGACGAGGAATTCTGAAATCTACAGGGCAGGACAGCACACTAGAAAGGAAGGCAAGATTTCTGTGTTACAGTCGTCAGGCAGAATTTCTTCTTCTTCAGGAACCCTGTCTTTGCTCTTAAGGCTTTCACTGGAGTGGATGAGGCTTACTCACATTATAAAGGGTCATCTGTTTCACTTAAAGTCTAGTAATTGCAAATTATAATCACATCTGAAAAAATACCTTCACAGCAATATCTAGAGTAGTATTTGATCAAAAACTGAGCACCACTGCTGAACCAAGTTGACACATAAAATAAATCGTCCAAGTTTACCCCTTGTCAACTTGGCACATACACACATCTCCTTAAACCATACTTAATCTCCAAATAAAGATAATAACCAAGTCATACTTCATTTCTGAGAGAGTCTGGGCCATTAGGAGTTTTGCCTAGATTGAGGTGTTGTAGTTTTCCTTTGATATTAATTTCAGGTCCTGGTAGCACCAAAAGTATGCCCTAAATTCCATATTCTTCCTTATGTGCATTGTGAAATCACAGTTCAATCTTCCCTTGAAAGTCAAGATCAATCGCCCTGGCCAGCACAAGAACTCATTTCTTTCCTTGTTGACTCCAAGGCATGAGGAGTTCAATCGCTGGATGGCAACCTTAACTTCCAGTTCAATGAAATTGTTTGTCTTAGTGGAATCATTTCTCCCTTTGGAACCAAGACCTCTAGGCCTGCAGAGCAGAAGGTTGTGGGTACAGGAAGGAAAAATTTTGCTAGTGAATTATTAGGTATAATAGTAAGGCTTCCATTTTAACCTCTTGATTCCTGGACCCATGAATCACAGCTATATAATAAATGGCATCATATATCAGATACTTACTCATAGCACATAGTCTCCTAGAGAATGTTGTCACAGCTCTGCATGATATTGTCATCTATCTGGCCCCATAATTATGTCCTCAAAAGGCCGTTTTACCATTTCATTGAGCCAGCTGCTTCAGGGTATTGGGGAACATGATAAGACCAGTGAACTCTACGGGCAATGGGCCCCTTGCTGCATTTTCTTTAGCTATGAAGTGAGTTCCTTGATCAGAAACAATGCTGTGTGAAACACCGTGATCAAATGCCATGGTGAATTAAGGCATTCTGTAAGTCTGCAGATGGTGGTTTTGGCAGAAGAATTATGTGTAGGGAAAACAATATCCAGAAAAATGTCTAAGCCAGTACCAAAAACAAGGTGCCTATTCCAGGATGGAAACAGTCCAGTGTAATCAACCTACCACCAGGTAGCTGGGTGGTCACCCCAGGGAATGGTGCAATATTGGAGCATTAGTTTGGCTCCGCTGCTGGCAGATTAGGTGATAGCAGTGGCTGTAGTCAGGCCAGCCCTGGTGAATGGAAGCCCATTTGCTGGGCCCATGCATGACCTTCATCCCTGCCACTACTTCGTTCATGAGCCCATTGGGTGATGTTAGAGTTGCTGGGGAGAAGCTGACTGGTACCCACAGAATACCCTACCAGGCATTATTAAAATCCTTCTTTGCTGAGGTCACCCTTTATTTATTTATTTTTTTTTTTAATTTAAGAAACCAATTTATTATTTGCTATATATATAATTTTTTTAATTCAACACTTCTCTGCTTTGCAGCAATCTAAATTTATCAGGTACAGTGATATTTCCTTCCTCCCTATGCAGGCCTCTCATCTATTTAAGCCACATATATGCTCTCTTTATTATTATTATTATTATTATTATTATTATTATTTTATTATTATTATAGATAAAAATATGCACCATAGATGTGGCCCAACCCATCACCCTCCCTCCACCCAAGCCTCGCCCCTCCCTTCCCCTTCCTTGGTCCTTTCCTCATAGTCTTGTGGTATAGTTGGGTTATAGCCTTCATGTGAAAGCTATAGTTTACCTTCATAGTAGGGCTGAGTACATTGGGTACTTTTTGAGAATATAAACATTTTGAACAAGCAGACCATGTTCTTTTTGTTGGCTGAACAACTGAATAACTACTATTGTATCTTCAAGAAAAAATGTCAGCATTTTCTAAGCTGAGATTTCTATATACATAATGGTCATAGTTTTACCTTGGAAGAAGACGTGCAAGAACTATCATAGACTTTGAGCTATTCTAGCCCTGTCCAGAAGGAGTACAAAAAAGGAGGGACACTTGCTTATGTCCACAAACTGGGTTAGTGGGGAGCCTGACTTATTGCTGGGAGCATCTGGGAGGAAAGTGGTCAATAAGACACTGAGGGGCATTGCACACAGGGCGAGTTAGGAAAGGTCAGGAAGATGATGCGCAAGAAAGTCATCACCTTATCCCTATTTTGTTAAAGTTTTAATTATTTAAAGTACATTATTTGGAATAAAAAAATTATTTTAAAATTTTATGTTAAAGTATTTATGAAATTATAAATTAGCATTAAGCTATGCATTTAAAAATTAAAAATAAATAGTTTTATTTAAAATAAAACATAAATATATATACATATATGTTTTAAAAGGATATAAAAAAGAAATGGAACAGTTAAAATGATAAATCATTTTTCCCAAACTAGTTATTCTTTTTAAGTGTGAAAATAGTTAATATCTTTCACATATTCATCAAGAAAAAGTGCATATACTTAATATTTTATACAAATTTTTGGATCATGCTATAATCACTAGCTATATTGTTCCTTTTATTTTTTTTCACATTAAAATAACTTGGATTTTTTTTTTGTATATCAAGACATTTAGATCTACCTCACTATTTCCTGTGGTTACTTAAAATAAGAAAACGATTGACTGGATATATTATGACATATTTGAGCCTTCTTTTATTGATGAACATCTGAGGTTTTCTGGTTTTGTCTATTATATACAATAATGCAAATAACACTTAAAGGTCTGAAAATAAAGTTTGCAAACTTGCCACTGTGCATTTATATTGGTGGCGTGTATAGACAACTTGGTAAGGTTTCACTACCTTGGTAGATCCGTGTCTCAGAGCTGCATTTATGTTGACATGTGCTGGTATCTTGCAGAATGGTGTTCATTATTGTTGTTACATATTTTGTGTGCATTTTGCAAAAATGTTGGAGCTTGAATTAGCAATGAACAAACATTAAGTTTCTTGTTAAACTTGGCAAGCACAGAAGTGAAATCAAGAATATGTGAATACAAGTTTATGGAAGTAATGCCATGAAGAAAATGGCGTGTATAAATGGATTAAATGTTTTTTTCTGAGGGTAGAGAAAAAAAATCATTTATAAAGAGAGGACAGGGCAGCCAGTAACAAACAGAACTGATGGAAACATTGCAAAAATTCACTGTATTGTGTGTTAAAATCATTGGCTGGCTGTGAGAAGCATAGAAGACCAAGTAAACATTGAAGCAGTTAGGAAAATCTTACCTGAAAATCTTGCCACAACAAAGTTGTGTGCAAAAAGGATCGTGAAGGAGCTCACTGATGAACAAAAGCAAAGGAGAGTAGAAGTTTGTCCTGATCTTCTAGAGAGACAACATGATGTCTTTGGCCCTGTTATCACTGGTGATGAAAAATGGGTGTAACCAATATATCCTTGAAACAAAGTGTAAAAGTGCACAATGGAAGTAAGCCAGTTCTCCATGATCAAAAATTTCTGTCAGTGCAAATCAAGAGTTGAAAGAATGTTGCTAAACTTTTTTTTTTTTCAGTTTTTGGCCGGGGCTGGGTTTGAACCCACCACCTTCGATATATGAGGCCAGTGCCCTACTCCTTTGAGCCACAGGCACTGCCTGTTGCTAACCATTTTTGATATCAGAGGATTGTTAATCATGAATTTATACCAACTGAACAAATAGTTAACTGAGTTTACTATTCAGAAGTGCTGCAAAGTCTGCATGAAAAAGTTAGATAAAAATGACCTGCACTTCTTTTGCCAACTCAGTTCTTGCATTGTAACAATGCACCAGTTCACACAATAGTCTGAGAGGGAATTTATAGAACACCCTTCCTATTCACCTGATCTGTCCCCAATGACTTTTTAATTTACCCCTAAATAAAGGAAATATTGAAAGGAAGACATTTTGATGATATTCAACACATCAAGGGTAGTATTTCAACAGCTTTGATGGTCATTCCAGAAAAAGAGTTCCAAAATTGCTTTGAAGGATAGACTAGTTGATGGTTCAGTACATAGCTTCCCGAGGAGAGTGCTTCAAAGGTAACCATAGTGCTTCAAAGGTAGCCATTCAGCAATGAGGTATGTAGCACTTTTTCTAGGATGGGTGTCAGACCTCTTATTTATTATCATTGCCATACTTTAGAGTAAATATGAAGACTTTCTAGAAGGTCCCCAGCCATTGTTAATATATCTTTTTCAATAAATGTCTCTACTTTTTCATATTACATGGCTGGATTATTTCCAGGTAGCCCTCATATATAGAGGGTAAATATTTAGAAATAAAACTGCTGAGTCAGATGATATGTGCTTATGTATGTTCATTTTAAATTTGGTAGGCATTGACAAGTGTACTTTAAAAACGACAATATTCATTATGAACAGTGTCTGAAAATGCTAATTTTTCAAGCAATTTTAGCAATCTATTACTGATATTTATTTAAAACTCTTCTCAAGCTAATGAAGAAAAAATATTGTGTTTTCATTTTCATAATTACTTTGATTTTGAATATTTTTCACATGCTTAAATTGGCAATTTGGTATCCTTTGGTGTGTGAATGCCTCAATTATATTCTTAGATTTCCTGCCTTTTAAAAAATCATCTTTTCTTGTTGTCTTCTGAATTTTTATATTCTGGAACTTAACCTGTTGTCTATTCCGTATGCTACAAATATTTTCCATTCTGTTTTTTCCAGTTGGTTGTTTCTGAAGTCTGAGATATCTCTAACTTTGTGCTGCACATTGTACTTAAAAATTGCTTGAAGAAATTATTTAAAGAAATTATTTGAGGTCTAGAAAAAGTAGGCTTTATCTAAAGAGGATTTACATATGTGTTACAATGTGTCCGGATGGCACTGTTAGCTCAGGACAATTTCAGACCAAGTTCAAGCCTTGAGTTTCCCATAGCCCAGGGTACTTTATACAGCCAAAGACACTGATAACATCTTTTGGAGTTTTTCCAATAACAATTTAATGTGGGGAAAGTCTCTGTTAAAATGTACATTACACCTTCCCCTTCTTGAAATCCTGGGCTTTGATGTTTATTTCACTTCTTTTGCCCTGTATGGACCTGAAAAAGAAGTTTAAATCTTTTAGAAATTATAAATATTCTTAAGGCAAAATGACTTCTTGGCTTTTCTTATTTTTCTGAAATTTATGCTTTCTTTTTCCTACTACTTTGTTCTAGTAATTTCTTCCTTAGTTGTCAATTATTTTGTATTTTTCAAGGAGATCCTTAAAATGATTTATTCAGCATTTTAAATTATAAGCAGTACAGAGTTCATTTTAGTGACTTGGTTCTCTTACCTCAAATTAAAGTCTTCTGGTTTTGTCTTTATTAGTCTTACCATTCTACTTAAAAAAGGTTGAATTTTCTACTCTTCTTCTAGTTTGAAATGAAAAGAAAATCAAATTCTCCTCAGTTTTGTAGTTTTTTTTTTCCCCAATGAATGCTTTTAGGTGTATGATTCTTACTCTGAATACTGCTTTGACTGCATCCACTGATTTTGATATGTGTGCAGTTAAACAGCAAATTAGTAATGTAACTTCTTTTTAATGTAGAAGCTATTGAAAAGGTTGTCTTTTTAAGATGTCATTGTTTATATGTTTATCACCAGCTCTATCTTATGAATTCCTTATTTACTGGTACATTATATTGTGTTACTAATTATGAACTAAATACTATGTTTTATGAAAGCATAAATATTCAATTTTTGTCTAATAATACATTTATTTAACTGTTATTGAAAAGGATTGTGTATGTTCAAAAGGTTTCCTTTTCCTGGGGTGAAAATAAGTTATATTTCACCATGTTTGTTTATCCTATAGACATATAAACATATACAATTCTCATATTTTTCCTTTATTTCAGAAAACTGCGAGATGACATTTTCCAGATCCCTTGTAGTTAAATGTTGCTGTGAATAAACCAATGGAATTTGAGAGGAAGTTGTGTCCAAATGTAACACCTAAAAATCTGTCATCTTGAAGAATCTGAGCAACACCTTGGAAGTTAAATGCTGGAGATGGTAGATCAATAAGATGAAAGGAGCCTGACAACTTTCCCTCATTTAGAAAAATTATAATTATGATTATACATATTATATGTGTATTTATATATGTATAGATGACAGCTAACTAAAACAAACAAACAAAAAAAACCCCTGGAATTCACACATCAAGATATTTAATATTTTTGTTGTCTAACAAATGCCTGAAGTTCAATGTTCCCCAAATTCTATAGTGAATCACAAATACATCTCTATTTAATCACATACATTATCTCATCTTGCTCAAATTAGATTAAAACTTTAATTTTCTAAAACAAATGAAGTAAAAACCTACAGATCAAAAAAATCCTTATCTTAATAAAGTATATTTCATTTGGATGTTCATTCATTTACTATTTACTCTCCAGGGCCTCTTAGAATACAGCCCAATTGGAGTCCTTAATTGTAAAGAGCCATTTATAATTGCTTAATCAATGCTGATTTACCACCAAATGCACAGACAAACATTATTATCACAGCTACTTTCTAAATAGCTTACTAAGTATATATGTTTCTGTGTAGCATGTAATTTTCTTTTTGATTTCTCTAGTTAATGACAATTAAACTGATGAGAAGTAAATCTAAGTATCCAAAGTATACAGATACATTTTCTTATAAGAAGGAGAGAATTTATTTCTATCAAAATATTTACTCTAGATATGTTCAAGCTTTTTACAAGCTCTTGAGGGCTGTATAGAGCCCTTGAAGTGAGAGTTGCAAGGCTATAAATGTGTCAATACTATGGTGCTGTGATTGTAGATAATCATGTCTTTTAAAAAAAAACCTTAAAGTGATTTTGTAATCAAAAGATCTAGAGGAGTTTCTGACCAAGTAACAGTGGAGAAAATCTTTTACAGTTTGATAATGGTGCCTGTATCTTGGCAGGTTTATTGCCTCTAGATAGAGTTATTTGTTAGGTGCTCAAACGTGCTATCTTAGGTTAGGCTATGTTTACCTGAGTAAAAAAGAATGTGTTCATCCAAACATGTTTTTCTTTACAAAAACAAAACCTATATTTAATACTGTTTAAATTAGGGCAAATATGATTATTTGGATGTACTTAGTTAATAATTAGGGAGGTTGCTTATTTAAATTATGTTCCTAGACTTGAGAAAAACCATACTTCCTAAATTTTTCAGTTTATAATAAAAAACTTTTTTTTTTTTTTAGACAGTGTCTTACTTTGTTTCCCTTGGTAGAGTGCCAGGGTGTTGTAGCTCACAGCAACCTCAAACTCTTGGACTCAAGCCATTCTCTTGCCTCAGCCTCCCAAGTAGCTGGGACTATAAGTGCCCACTACAATGCCTGGCTGTTTTTTGAGACAAAGTCTTGCTCTGGCTCAGGTGGTCTAGAACCTGTGAACTCAGGCAACCCACCTGCCTTGGCCTCTCACATGCTGGGATTACAGGTGTGAGCCACTGCGCCCGGCCCAAAACCTTCTTAAAATATATGCATCTTACACTTGTCTTTGATACTTGAGAGCTATCCCAGTATCAAATTCCTTTCAGGTAGTGTCTTCATAATCATTCACTGAGTTACATTTATGAGTGACACACAAATACATTTACTTTGTGTATAGTTTTAAAAACATAGTGTAAGCTGGGGGCAGTGGCTCATGCCTATAGTCCTAGCACTCTGGGAGGCCAAGAAGAAGGGTTTGCCTGAGCTCAGGAGTTCAAGACCAGCCTGAGCACGAGTGAGACCCTGCCTCTACTAAAAATAAAAAAGTTAGCAAAGCATTGTGGCAGGGACCCATATTCCCAGATACTTGGAAGGTTGAGGCAGGAAGATCACTTGACCCCAGGAGTTTGAATTGTTGTGAGCTATGATGATGCCATACCACTCTAGCTCAGGCAGCCTACTGAGACACTCTCTCAAAAAGCAAACAAAAACAAGCAAACGAAGAAACAATAGTAGAGAGACTCCAATGAAGGCTTTATTTAGCTGATAAGCATCGGGAGCACCTGCAGACATAATTTGCTAAAGGTGAGCAGGTTGGAGTTTTAGAAGGGGAAAAGTTTTGACTCAGGAAGTAATTCTTATCTTTAACTGCTATGCAATTTGTGGCTGGTGACTTTCTAGTTTTTGTGCCTCTTGCTCAGTATTATTAGTATAATTCCATTCTTATGACTGAAACTACCCTTTACAAATTAATAACGGATGCAAGGCAAGAATTGTGGTAAGGGCCTAAAACTTTGTGAAGACACAGGCATAGCTAAAAATAATGACAATAGCCAGCCACTGTCTCTTTGCTTTCCTATAATTGCTACTCAGGAGTCACATAGCTGATGGTGATAACGATTTTTAATTTTCCCAATAGATAACATAACCTTTGTGAAACTTGAAGCTAGATTTTGAGGTATTTTGAAGGCCCTGCATTTATGTAGATGGGCTGATCCACCCAGACCAGTTGCCTTTACTGAGGAACTGACTCAACTGGTCTTGACCCCCCACCCAAGAACTGACTCATCAAAGAAGACAATTTCTATACCCCGAACTCAGCCAATGGGCAGACCCAACTGCCTATTTTTTTGCTCTCCAAACTGTCTTTAAAAACCTTTTCTCCCCAAACATTTGGGGAGATGGACTTGAGACATTTCTCTCATCTCCTTGTGTGGTGCCTTTGATGTTAAGCCCTTTGCTGTAAACCCTGCTGTCTCAGTGTATTGGCTTCCTCTGGACCAGTGGATGATGAACTTGGTTGGGCGATAACACAGCTGCCGTAATAATACTTCCCAAGAATGATACTTGTAAGCCTAGTGGTTTGTTGGTTAACCAAAGTGTGAGGGGAAGTATATTAAAGTAGCTAACAACAAGAAAAAAAAGTGAAAGAAAGAAAAAAAAAAAAAAAGGTATGGAGACAAGGGGAGCATTCACAACTTTCTATAGTGTCTGTTTTATTCCTTGATAGTGCAGAAAAGAAACATGCCTCCTATTCCATTCGTGTTTTCATTCATACTTCCCCCTGCTTTTTAATCCATAGCATCAAGGAGACAAAGATCCTTCCCATGTAACATGTCTACATTTTTACACTATGAAAAACCATGATCGCTTTCTATCTAGAAAAGGACAATTTCTTATCTTATCCATCCTGTAAACAAAACACCCATTTTGTTTGTTTATGAAATTGCTTTCCTGCCTTCTGCTTAGAGTTATTGCTATAGTTTGCATTCCATTCTTGTTTATATAATCAGTTCTTCCCTTAACAACATTGCTAGTACCTTGAAACTTTCATAATTTCCCTTTTGACCTAAAATAGTTCTTAAAGACCTTGCAATTACAAAATCTTGGTAATGTTAGAGCATGGATTTAAAATACACATTTAAATAAAACATGCATATTTAAACAGAAAACATTGTATTGCCTATGCATAGTAATAATTGTAAAATCTATGCTAGTAGTATCAGCAATATTAGAGGAGCATCCCTTTAAGCTTTCAGCTATGATTGGGCTAACTAAATTTAGAAATTAATTTTTCTAACATAGCATACTTTGCATGTAAATGAGATAGGCATTGCCTTATAAAAGTTCAAATACACAAATACTACCTTGGATCTACTGATTAATTTGTTGTCTACTTATTTCATTCTCCTTCCCAGAAAAATATGACTAACATACGCAGAATCAAATGTCAATGAAAAATTATAATTATAAATATTATTATTTTCCTTACGGTTCATAATTTGTTAAAATTTTGTGTGCTGCTTAGAAGCAAAAATTTCTAAAAAAAAAAAAAAAGATGTTTTGATAATTTTTAAGCTTCTTATAGCAACTGAGATCCACACATCACCATTGTTTTATGATTAAATTATGGTGTAAACTATTAAGGTATCTTATCATAATATTAATATTTAAGTGTAAATCATTTTACTCTACACTCCTGGGCAAGCATGTGTAAACTATCAGGAAGATGGGCCTAGCATTTTGCTGAAGTCCATTGACTATTAAGTCAATCGTATTGCTTTCTTGATGGATTAATCTGCTCAAAAAGGTTGTAAAATATATATTTTACTACCTTAAAGTTGCTCACAAGAGACTGATCATTTATATGTCCTATTTTAAGAGGATGCCTTAGCATTTACCTGCCTGAAACAGAGTGAGGATCAGATTTTGGTATCTAGATAGTTAACCTCAAAAGCATAAAAGGAAACTGTTAGGTCAGCAATATGCATCCGATTCAGGCAATAAAAATCCATTATTTGCAGGTTTTCCTTCTGCTTCTTCCACTATTAATGGCTTGAACCTCTTGTGCTACCATCCATTGAATTTCCATACATGGAACTGAGCCATGCTGATATTGCCGTCAAGTACTGGTGTGGATGACCTGGAAAATGCAGGGGGTGGATGGGTGTATGGAACGGCGGGTCTGTGCTCTCAGGGAAAATAAAACACTGTCATTAAGTGGATCCTAAGTACTTGCCATAATTAAATAATCTTTTGTGACCATTTCATTTGTAGCTAAGATTTTCCATATTCCAATTTAGGATTGTACTTTCATTCTGCCTAAATATGTTCCTGAGGCCCAATGGTTTGGGATCCTGTTATTCTGAATTATAATACTGAATAGTGGAGAAAGGAAGAAGAATTTTCTGTTTCATTAGAGGATACTGGTTATAACAACTGACATAAAAGTAAACTGCTTCTAAGTTCTTTAGAGCTAGAACGTAGTAAAGAATACCATCCACGTGATTTATGCCCAGATCTTCAAAGATGGAGATTTCTTCTAGAAGCCTTTAAGTGTTAAGGTTTAGCTTAGTTTTAGTGAGAAATCAAATTTTTAGATCATTAGGTTGGGAATGTTTTAAAGACCTCAATGATTTGCCAAGTGTCACCAAATAGCAGTAGGACACCTTGGTGGACTCTAACCGCTCAAGAAGGAAGGACAAATAAAGAGACTTACGGAGAGACAAAAAACAAAATGGAAGGAAAGAATGAGAGGAAGGGAGGAAGAAAGAAAGGATGAAATGAAGGAAGGGAGGTGGAAGGTGAGAAGCAGGGAGCAGATAAACATGAACACAGCAGCTCCATTCTCTTTAGGTTTAATACTGAGCTCACATTGTTCTTAGAGAGTAAGCCTCCATAAGTTTAAATCTGAGAGGGCAAATTTTTTTCTCCCCACTCTGCACTTTTCCAAGTCAGAATAGGGTAGGTCTTATAACTGCTCTAATCCAGGTCCACGGAATACAAAGGCACCACTTCACTTGTCTCACACAAAGACAGAACCTCTGAAATCTACAAATCATCCCTATTTCAAAGATGAAACTTTGAAACAAGAGTGTCCTCTGTTCTTGCACTTCTGCCCCGTTCTAAATATAGTTTAGTTCTGTTATGGGGCTACAACGACCTTGGCCAAGTCCACTTCCTGTTGTCTCTTACAAGATTCAGAGGGGAAGATGAGATCAATTCATTCAATTCATTTTTAATTTTTTTTGGGGGGAGGGAGATGGCTAAATTTTGGCAATAAAAATTATTATTCATAGAAATTGTGTGCTGAATATAATTAATAAATGTGGTCAGAGGAAGTTTAATATTAACCTGAGGAGCTCATATGGGCTCGTGGAATAGTTGAATTTATTGAAAATTTTTGTGAAATGAATCCTTCCTTCCAAAATTTTATTATACTTGAAAGTTAACAGCCTAACACTGTTGCACATTTCAAGTTGTTTACTGAGTCTGGAAGCTTTGTGATTCAGATTAATCCTGTGGTGGCTGCCTCCACCCCCATTGTTTTCTTTATTAGGAAGCAAAGATTCCCATATGTTTCCTTTTAAGACAGAATGACTCAGACATTTTATATTTAATGCACCCTTGGATAGCTGCTTTAGATTTTATATGCTTGTTCAAGAGCCCAGCAATCGACTGTGACACCATCGGATGATGAAATGAAGAAAATGACCCTAGAGGCAGAGAGTTTTATGTTCTGGTTGAAAAACGTAGAAAATCTAAATTTGTTTACTGTTATTATTTGCCTATATGTCTCAAATGGACTCCTGGTCACCACATTAAGTCTAATCAAATAATAATAGTGTTGAGATAGCCTTGATCAAAATAGAGACCCAGTACAAGATGCTTATCCCCTTATACTCCTCTGCAACTTCTAACATATTAACAAGAATTCATGGTCGGTAATAAAAGAGACAACTAGGTAAGATGACTTCTGTTTTTCTCAGGATGAATGTTGACAGAAAAGAAACCATATTCTGTAAAACCACATAAAGAGGATTATTCTGAGCCATATTTGAGAACCATGACCCAGAGTCATGCCCCAAAAGTCTTGAGCAAATGAATGGCCTCAGGGTGGTAGGGTTACAGTTCAGTTTTATACATTTTAGGGAGACATAAATTACAGGTAAAGTCATAAATTAATACGTGGAAGGCATACATTGGTTTGGTCCGAAAAGGCAGACATGTCAAAGGGAGGGCTCACAGGTTATAGGTGAGATCTTTTAAAGATCTTTGGTTGACAATTGGCTGGAATACTTAGGCTTTGTCTACCAGACCAGGAGTCAATGAAAAGGAACAAAAAGGAACACTAAGTTAAGATAAGGGTATCTTGATCAGAGAAAAACTACAGGACATATGCCCAGACTCCAGTGGTTTGTTGTGTACATTGTTGCAGGTATGTCTTGCATAGCCTTAGGCCTGTTAATGGCTCACAAATGCCGCCTCTAAAAAGGCAGGGGGACATGATGAGGCCTTTGTAATCTCTTTTCTCATGGCTAGCAACTCACTTTTAGAGGATCCATTTGGCCAAGAGGAGGTCTAGTCAGCCAGCTGCTGCAGGGAGGGGAGCCTTAAGATTTTATATTAGTTTACATGAGGTCTGCTAACATTCCTACTAACACAATTTTTTCTCTGCAAACCGTGCCTTCAATACATGTAGTGAATGTTTTCTGAGGTACAGAGTTTGTAGGGGACTCCAAAAAATTGGAAAAAAATGTATTTACTCACCTCCATTTTCATACATACGATTTTTAATTCTCTTCACCAGTGAGTTTTAACACCATTCATGCAGTCAAAAGTTTTGATTTTTACCAAAAACTTAAATATTGCTTCCCATTCTTATCTTTAAAAATGCATACTCACCATGTCCTATAGATTCTACCCTCTAAATATTTGTTATGCTTGCCTTTTCCTGCACTAGTTTCTTAATTTAGTTACAAAAACTTTGCCTACATTATAATAATAGATTCATAATTAATCAACTCTACCCAGTGCCCTTCTCATTTATCCATCACCTGTAAAATCATTGTCCAAATTGTGTCAAAGTAAAAAATTACACTGGACAAAGATAAACATGCTTTTAATTTTATTGAATTCTATTTATTCAAGGATTTTCAAGACTATATATATATATATATGTGTGTGTGTGTGTGTGCGTGTGTGTGTGTATACCGTATATACTCGAGTATAAGCCGAGTTTTTTTGGCACAAAATTTGTGCCGAGTTCAGGTTTTTTGGCACAAATTTTGTGCCAAAAAAACTTGGCTTATACTTGAGTATATACGGTATGCATGTGTGTGTGTGTATATATATATATATGTATATGTATATATATATATATATATATATGTATATAAATATATTTGATTCAAGATGATCAGAATAGGGAAGAGGAACTGAACCCAAATTTGCTGAGACAAGGGGAATATTTTCAAAGACAGGTTGGGGGGAATTGTATGTTATTTATGTTTATTAATTAGCCTTACCCAAAGGGAAACTAAACTTTCTACTACTTCAAGAAAGAAGGTAGTTATAACTTGCAGCGAGAAACCAGTGAAGTTAGACAACCTTGGAGAGATAAAGGTGCTATCTTCCTACGTGACTACATTTCCATCCCAGGGATGCAAAGGTGGTTTGACACAGGCAAATCTATAAATGTAATTTACCACATAAACAGAACAAAAACAGAGTTTATAAGAACTCTTAACAAAAGAGGTATAAATGGAACAAACCTCAAAATTATAAAAGTTGTATATGACAAACCCACAGCCAACATCATAGTGAACAGAGAAAATATGAAAGTATTCTTGCTTAGGTCTGAAACTAGATAAGGTTGCCATTGTCACCACTTCTATTCAACATAGTGCTAGATGTCCTAGACAGAACAATTAGCCAACAGAAGGAAATCAAGGGCATCCAAATGGGGATAGAAAAAGTCAAATTATCACTCTTTGCTGATGATATGATCTTATATTGAGAGAACCCAAAGAGTCTGTCAAGAGACTCCCAGAATTGACAAATAAATTCATCAGAGACTATGGTTACAAAAATCAATGTTTAGAAATCAATAGCTTTCCCATATATCAACAACAGTCAATTTGAGAATCAAATTAAATCAAATACCTTTCATGGTAGCAATAACAAAAATAAAATATCTGGAGATATGTTTAGCTCAGGAGGTAAAATACATCTACAGTGAAAACTATAAATTACTGAGAAATCATTGGGAACGTTAAAAAAAGGGAAAATATATCATGTTCATGGATTAGCAAAATCAACAATGTTAAAATGTCTATACTACTGAAAGTGATATATAGCTTCAAAGCAATTTCAATGTTATCTTTCACAGATCTAGAAAAAAATAATTCTATACTTTATATGGAACCAGAGAAGAGCCTAAATAGCCAAAGTAACCTTAAACAAAAAGTACAAATCAGGAGGCGTTACTTTATCAGATTTCAAGCTATACTACTACAAGGCTATCGTAACCAAAACAGTACGGTGCTAGCACAAGAACAGAGACACAGACCAATGGATCAGAACAGAAAACCCAGGTATAAAACCATCCTCACACTGTCATCTGATCCCTAACAAAGAAGATAATAGCATACACCGGGGAAAAGAATTCCTATTCAATAAATGGTGCTGGAAAAATTGAATAGCCACATGTAGAGGACCAAAGCAGGATCTGCACCTCTCACCACTCATAAATTAATTTGTAATGATAGAAGACTTAAACCTGAGATATGAAGGTATAAGGATTCAGGAAGAAAATGTTGAAAAAACACAGACATCAGCTTAGGCCAAGGATTTATGAAGAAGACCCCAAAGGTAATCACAACAACAACAAAACTTAACAAATAGAGTCTGATTAAATTTAACAGCCAAGAAAATAATCAATAGAGTGAATAGACAAACTACAAATATTTGCATGCTATACATCTGATAAAGGGCTGATAACGATAATCTGTAAGTAACTGAAGGAAATCAGCAAGAAAAAAATTACACAACCTCATAAAACAGTGGACAAAAGACATGAACACAAGCTTTTCCAAAAAAAGAAAAAAAAATTGAAAAAAGGACTGATGGCCAATAAACATATTTAAAAAATGCTCAACATCTCTACTGCAAATCAAAACCACAAAGTTGTATCACCTAACTCCAGTGAGAATGGGTTTTATCAAAAAGTCTCCAAATGGCAGATGCTGGTGTGAATGCCAAGAGAAAGGAACATTTATACTCTGTAGGTGGGACTGTAAACTAATACAGTATACTATCTATGGAAATTTGTATGAAGATACCTCAAAGAACTAAAAGTAGAGTTACCATTTGATCTAGCAGTCCCACTATTAGGTAAATACCCAAAGGACTAAAAGTCATTATATCAAAAACACACAGATACTTGAATATTTATTGCAACACAATTCACAATCACAAAGATGTGGAATCAACCCAAGTGCCCATCATTACATGAGTGAATTAATAAAATGTAACATATGGATACCAAGGAGTATTACTTGGCCATGAAAAGGTGAGCTAATATTTTTGTAACAACCTAGATGGAGCTGGAGACCATTCCTCTAATTCAGTGTTCTCAACCTTCCTAATGCTGCAGCTCTTTAATATTATTCCTGTGGGTCACTATCCACAGGTTTAGAATTGCTGCTCTAAGTCAATTATTGCCAAAAAAAAAAAAAAAGAAGAAGAAGAAAAAATACACAAGGGCTCAGTACTGAATTGAAACTAATCAGTCAACACCTATATGCATGTTTGGTAGTGAAACTCCATGGAAATCCAGCCGATAGGAGGGGGCAGGAGGGAGAGGTAACTCACACCTAACAGGTACAATGGACACTATCTGGGTGATGGATACTGTAGGATAATATTTAAAAATAAACATATCCTACATCAAGCCCACAAAGTGAATTCAGTGTGAGTTTAAAGTGACTTACTTTTCTTCCAGAGGCTTAAGAAATCTGGACCCCCCTGGGTTACTCACAGAGATAGGCTT